>CAUYLG010024303.1:0-70953 GCA_963573385.1 Cacajao melanocephalus
GGCCCACCTCTCTGCCCAGGTGACACAATGGGGTGGCCCCCTCGCTTGAGACTCACGTGATTATGTCTGCCCTATCACTAAGCCTACAGATGATGACCTCACTCAGGACCCTGCCCCCTGCTTGTACCTCATAAATACAGATGCTCTAGGGTATTTGGGGGCCGCCGCTGATCTCTGCTCACAGGTGGCATCACCCCCTGAGTCCAGATGCTCTTCACCAGTTCTTCAGTGTCCTGTCTCTTTAATTCTTGGATCCTGCACCTCAGCACAGCATAAGGGACACCCCACGACCCTGTGGGGCCCCCACAGCCCTACAATTCCGCGAGCGACTCTGCCCGAGACAGCCTCCCTTTGGTGCATGGACACGTCCACGCACATGTGGGATGCCACTCCGCAGCGAGGGAGCAGGCGCTGTGAGACATGCAACCTGGATGACCCTCAGAGGCACCACGCAGGGTGGCAGGAGGCTGCCCACCACCTGACTCCATGTGCAGGACATTTCTGAAGAGACAGAGGACATCCCTCACCCGCTGCTGGGGTCAGGGGCTGCTGCCACGACCAAGGGGCAACACAAACAAGTTTTGGGGCCAGTGGAAGTGTCCTGTGTCCTAACTGTTCCTATGCATCTAGGCAACTGCTAACATTCACAGAGTGTACGTCTACGCTGGAAAAGGCAATTCTGCCACCATGATGAATCATCTGGCCACAGACTGATGGACTGCGAGACTGGGAATAGCAAAGTCCTTTGTGAACTGAAGACAGACACCAAAATGTGTGTTTAAACCGAGGTAAGTGGAACAAGGAGTATCAATATAGTAAGCATTAGCGGCAGCAGCACAGCCTGACCCAGGATTACGAAGGAGCCGTCCCTCCCACCTGCCCCTGCCCGTCTTGCAGAATGTGGCCAGAGGGGGAAGAGGCACACACAGCCACAACTGGTCAACCACACAACACAGGAACTAAAACCCAGTCCCTCTTGGCGCTGGGGTCCCCTGGAAGGCCCAGATGTGCCCCGGCCACGCACACACTGGCCTGCATGGGGGGCCTGACCGGCTGCTCCTCTCCTGCCTGGTGCCCAGCCGCACCGCTGGCCCTGCCTTCGTCTGCACCCACACAGGTGTGACCCTGCTGAGCGGCTGCAGTTACCCCCCACAGCAGATGCTCCTGGAGGCCCCACGCAGCTTGGCCTGCTTTCTGGGGGTCTAGCTCTGCTTCCTCCCACCACTCGAGGGCTGTGTGTGCCAGGCCTCCTGTCACCCTGCCTGGGGCCCCGCTGTCACCTAGGTTCCCAGGTATCCAACTAAGAAAATCGGCTTACCTGGAAGAGGATAAAGATGAGAAACAGCTCGTAGACCACACTCACGCAGAGCCAAAACCTCCAGTAAGCTACAAAGACAGATGACAGAGCGTTAGTGTGTCTGGCCTGGGACTCCCTGGCCCTGCTCCGCCCCAGGCTGGCTCCTGGCTCCTTGACACCCAGTGCCCCTTCTGGGCCCTCACAGGTCCCTGGGAGAGACTTGATAAAGCAAGCTGTTGTTCAGAATTCAGCACAATTTCTCTCTGAAACGTGGGTTTTTTCTTCATTTTTTCCATTCCAGTCCTTAAATCTTTTGCCCATAAACTGTGGCACAGAAGCACTCAGCAAACATCCCCATGGTATGTTTACTATGACGCTTCTAACCTAGCACCACTAAGTATGCAGTAGGTTTTTGGTAGATACTTTTTTTTTTTTTTTTTGAGGTGGAGTCTCTGTCACCCAGGCTGGAGTGCAGTGGCGCAATCTTGGCTCATTGCAACCTTCACCTCCTCAGTTTAAGCGATTCTCCTGCCTTGGCCTCCCCAGTAGCTGTGATCACAGGCATGCACCAGCACACCTGGCTAATGTTTGTATGTTTAGTAGAGATGGGGTTTCTCCATGATGGCCAGGCTGCTCTGGAACTCCTGACCTCAAGTGATCCCCCTGCCTTGGTCTCCCAAAGTGCTGAGGTTACAGGGGGATTACAGTCTTGAGCCACCGTGCCTGGCCCACACTCCCCATTTTCTATCACCATTGTTTCCCTAATAAATTTTTAGCACATCTAATTCTGTCTGGCATCTGTTCCTCAGAGGACCCAGACTAATACACGTTCTCAAAACAGTGTTCTAAAGGGGATTGATAGATGGTTTCTTGAGGCATCTTTTTACCTAGAAACCATCAGTGCTGTCAGGGTGGGTGCAGCAATGGAGGGGTGCTAAGCCAGGCCACGGAGCCTGGTGTCACACATATACCTGGTTCAAAGCTTGGCTCTTCCACCTACAGCTGTGTGATCTGTGGCAAGTTACTTAATCTCTGCTATCCTCAGTTTCCTCATCTGTAAAATGGGACACTCATTTTCTCCCTCACAGGTTTTCTGTGGGGATTAATTGAGACAATACACATAAGGGCTTATCATAGCATCTGGCACATAGTGAGCTGGTTGGGGCTGGCTGCTAAGGGCTTTATTCTCTGCCCTTCACTGCCATCTCCCCGCTTTCCCTGAGATGAGAAGGGAGGAAACAGTACAGTTGGTCATCTTTCACAGAAGTCCCTGGATGCACTACCCTTTAACACTGCCTAACAAGGTCCTACAGAGTTGTGTCTTTTGCTTCTTCCTCTGATCTCCTGTTAATGTCTCTCTCAGCTCTCATTGTGCAGAGTCCTGTATGGCTCTCAGTGGCTCTCTCCAGACCTTTATCTAGGAACTTCCCCTCCGCATCCATACAATCACCATGGGAGCTGCCACATTGGTGTCCTGTCCTTCTATCCCTTGGACACTATTGATTATTCAAGAGGTGGCACCTGTCTCAAAATGAGCCATCGATGTCATGGCCTCAGGAGTAGCTGAGGCCGTGACACCTCAAGCTCTGAAGCCATGTTTTCCCCTGGGTGAAGGGAGAAAGCTAGGCTACAGGAGATAAAAGAATGTGCCTGTCACACCAGAGAGGGAGAGATGGGAGAGGGAGAGAGATCTGGCTGTATCCAAGTCCTTGGCTTTGGTTATGCCTTAGGTTTTGTTAGACGTACCAGCATTCTCATAATCAATGTCCTATTTGCCTAAGCTAGTTGAGTAGGGTATCTCACCTGCAGCCCAGAGTTCTGACGAATGAAGGCATATTTCTGTTCCATGCATCTATCCTGCCTTCCCACCTTGACTGTAAACCTTTCAGGAGCCTCTGCTATGTCTCTCATTCCACTTCTGCCCACAGTGCCCGGAATAGTGCCTGGCCCCTGCAGCTGCTCCAGACAGATGTGCTGTCAACAATAAGGCTCAATCAAATCTTCTGCTCATGGAAGGTTTCTATATATTCCACACATGATGTCATAAGACCACTTTAAATCCATGCTCAAAGTTCCGGTTTAAATGTGCTAAAAATGTTCTGTGGCAAGGACTGTGGGTCCTTTCTGAAAAGAGCTTCTAGCAGGTATTTTGTAAGAGGCATGGTGGGGTTTCAGGTTAATGGGTGTTGCCAGGAGAATTACTGTCTTTAAAATGAAACGATGTTGCCACCTGCCCCATCCCACCCTGGGCTGCCCCGCATCCCGCCCCTTTGCTCACCTGTTCCACCAAGCAGCCTATTTAAAATGCAAACATTGAAGAGGTCACTGAGACTGCAACCTGGATCCTGTGTGGCAGTGGATTTATAAGGGGCTGGATTCTCTCTCGAGGGCTTTCGCATACATTTTTCCATCCACTCATTATTAAGGTGTATAGTATAATCCAGGAGGGCAGATATTTGTTTGGTGTTTTCTACATAAGCTGGCCCAGACTGGGCTTTCCAATAAACATTTTGGACCCAGATTCTGCCAGTATTTAGTATTTGCCTTCCATGAGTCTGGCCCTGAGGTCTTTCTCATGCTTTACCTCAGAAACCCCATGACCCAGGATTCGTGATCCCACTGAACAAGCACACACAGACAGGTCAAGGAACTGTGGCAGGCCACACAGCCAGTCCGTGCTAGGCTTCGACTCCACATCTAGTTCTATTTCCACATGCACGAGTAATCAATGATGGAGCAGCCTCATGGGTGATGTGCTCTTTCAAAAGAGGGGTAAATGGAATGTATTTCTCTCAAATTGTGGAAAAAAATCAGTCCCAATGGGTTTCCTCTTCCTGATTCTAGGACTGGGACTTGGGTCAGAGGAGTGGGCAAGACTTAAGGGAGTACCAGAAAACTCAGTAATCAAGAGACATAATATTTTAATGTAGTATTTAAAAAAAGTAAAATTAATGAAAAAATCATTGATGACTCAAATACCAACATTTTAATTAAAGACAGGCTCTGTTGACAGGGCCAGGAATAAGTGAGGGAAATTAGATGAACCATGCAGGTGTGGGGTAGACTGTGAAAGGTGGTGCGGACAGGGCCGTGAGTTCATCAAAAGCCATTTTGTCTCTTGGCTTGAGGATGAACTACACGTCTCCTCCTCCTTTGCAGTTAAGTGTGGTTAAGTTCTAGCTGATGGATTGTCAGCTGATGGATTGTTAGTGTAAGCTACTCCAGACCTGGCCATTAAAAAATATCTAACATTCACTTTTTCGTTCTCTTTCCCGCTCCCAGCTTGATACGGATGAGCACGGCGACCGTATATGCTCAGGGGTGAAAATGACAAGATAAAAAGAACCTGGGAAACAGAATCACTAAATGGAAAAGAGCAGCCCACTGGTCAGATTAAGCCCCACTTTTAGGACTTTAAAAAGTCTTATGTTGTTTTAATCCACTGAGATTTGGGGGGTTTTATGCTGCAGCAGCCAGTATTACTTTAACGAATATAGAACTTGTTACCAGAAGTGGGGTGCTGCTGTTACAAAAACCTAAAATACATGACATTGACTTGATGGTCAGGTGGCAGGAGGCAAGGAAACTGGGTTTGGAGCTGGAATTATGGAAAGCCATGACATACAGGGGCAAATCATTTGGTGAAACTGTCACCTATGATAACTTAGAAGGCAGACCAAGTGCCTCCTGAGTCTGCAGCATTAGGGCAACACCGTTGGAAAGAGTCAAAGCAATAGTATGAGCTGGATTTTCCTTTCTGCTTTTGCAGTGTATTACCAGAAGAAGATGAACTCAAGAGCGACTTGGCTGGTTAGTCTTAAAACACCTCTGGAGTCCCTGAACGTGCACAGAAGAAAGCAGCTGCAAAACTTATAGAACCTTAAAGAAGGGAATATTCTACAAAACCCACTTCAGATGGGGCCACAGAGGACAATCAGCAAGGAGAAACCTCTGAAAGCAAAGTCAGGAAACACAAAAAGTAATGAGAGTGGCAGATTCTACCAGAGAGCAGAGTCAGCGTGTAATTAGGAATATTTCTCCACTGTAAGGGTGAGTATCTCTCCTTATTCCTCTAAATTATGGTAGTAGGTTGTTTATCTAGGCCATTTTCTTTGCACCCCTTGCTGAGTTGTGTGCTCCTTGAAGGCTGGCATGGTGCTTAATGTGTTGGTCAGATTTGCATTTTACCTTGCACTAGCAACAATATAACCTTTTCAGCAACACGATATACATCAGGAGTTTTTAAAATGCTTATACCCTTTAGCCCAATAATTCCATGTCTAGAAATCTAGTCTGAGGAAATAATCTGATATGTAATTAGAGATTTAAACATAAAGATATCCAACAAAATATTATTTAAATGATAGAAATTGGATATCACCTAAATATCCAACAGTGAATTAAATAAATGATTGAGGAAATTTGTAGTTTTTATAGGGTGTAATAATATTTATCCATTAACTTTTTTGTTTGCATAGAAAAAGTTTTTGATGACTCAGAGAAATGCTTATGATGCAAAATTGTGCATATACTAAGACTTCAACTATGTATAAGACATATGCAAAAAAAAAAAAGCTGGAAGGAAATGTGTTAAAATGCTACTGGTGATTGTATGGAGAATTATAGGGTTTACTACAGATAATAGCTTTGAAGTTTTCTGTAACACAATGTACAGATTTTCCACAAAGGTCATGGATTACTTTTCTAATTAAAAGACAACATCCTACCTTAAAAGAGAAGAACTTGATGTGTCAAAGTCTTCTTACACCTGCTGTTCTTCCTGTTCCAACATCAGGCTTGATGTGCTGAAGACAGCATTGGCCCGATGGAGACCTGAGTTCTAGATTAATTTGCTATGTTATCTTTGGCCTCACTTGAGCCTGTTGTCCCATTTTTGCAAAGAAGGGGCTGCATGGGATAATATTGAACCGGCCTTTCCAGTTCAAAAAGTCTTTGTACAAATGTGCTGAATCACTCTCCAGTTTTATCATTCTTTTTCATTCCTGGAGGTAAAACCAACCTCAAAATCTTGGAGCCTGATAGACTTTGAAATTGGACCTCATTTTAATTCTCAAGTTTTTAGCATGAGAGCAACATTCAATATGGTTCTGAAATATCTCATGCAAAAAAGTGCCAGAGTCATAGACTGAAATATTTATTTGAATATAAATGAACTCAGATTTGCCAAAATACGTTCCTCCTGTTGTCATGGACACAAATGCCTGACTTTCTGATTTGCATTTCTTTTCTAATGGGTACAATATGTTTCAGCTCCTCATTGGTGCTGGGATTGGATTTGAGAAACTCACCCTTCTGTGAGCTCCCCAAAATGTCAGCCAGTGGGGAACTTTTCTGCCTTTGATTCCTCTTTAACTAGCCAGCTGGAAGTAAGTTTGCACCTCTGCGGGGTCAGGGTAGGGGCTCAGAGAGCTCCTGACTCCTCCCTGACAGCTTCCCTTGGAGGTACAAGTAGTGAATTTTGGAGTGCCAGGGGACCCTCCAACTACCGCCTCTCTGGGCCTCTTTTCCAGCCCAGACCCTCTCCCACCTCTTTGGAAATTCGCCTTTGCTCTCTGGTTCTGTAACAGTAAAGGTTGCAGGATTTCTTCTTGTGTAGACATTTCTGATTCCTGCCAGCATCTGCTCCTTCTCCTGCATGCTCCTTCTTGATCCGAAGTTGCCATCTGTCCCTTTCTCTAAGCTCAGATCCTCAGAATCACATTCCACTTATGTCTCCCTTTTCCTCTTCACCTCAAAAAAGACAATCCCCAAAGCCTGCTGATTCTGCCTCCTAATGACCCCTCTGACTTCACGGAGCCTTCTTCCAATAAATTTTCCATGTAACGGGGATAAAACTCTAACGGGTTCCTATTACTTTCCTTAAGATTGTTTAATGGTTTGACCCTGATATTAAGCTAAAGTCTAAAATATTTATGATGACTTGTGAGGACTTGCCCATCTCCCGCCACCCCGTTCCGGGCTCGCTGCATTCCAAGTGCATGGGCCGCCTTTGTGTTTTTCCGCTGTGCCGCACTCCTCCCCACCTCCGGGTCTGTGCGCATGCTGTCCCTTCCACCCGAAACACCCTCCTCCTGCCCCCTGAGCAGACACTTCTGTTCAGGCTTCAGGACTCACCTTCAACATCACAAGTTCAGGACAACCTTCCCTGCCATCCCCAGGAGATCATCTATTGACCTGATACATGTACTCACCCCCCACCCCCGGCTAGGCTCTTCCTCCATAGCTTTGTCATAACTGGAATTAAATACTTATTTAATGTTCATCTTTCTGCCCATCTATGAGCTCCAAGATGGCCAGGATCATGTCTATTCAGTTTGCCAGTGTCTCTCCAGCCCCTTACTGGTGTCAGAGATGTGGTAGGTGCCAACTAACTATTTGAATGACAATGAGTTCTTCAGATCAGTCGTCAGAATAAATTTCTAAATAAAAAACGTGACTGTATAAGCCTGCAAGCCACAACTCTCCCCTCCCCTGAAGAAAACCAAGTAACTCAAGACTTATCCTTGAGTTCATTGCCGATCAAAAGCAAAAAAAAAGGCCGAGTTCCCTCGTGTCACACACAAGGCCCAGTGCAGTCCAACGTCCAGCCTGTCTTCCCAGCCTCACTCTTCACACTCCTGCCTGGACTCTCTGTGCCCCAGGCTCATGCAGCCCCTGAGAACCCCCGACCCTGTGTGGCTGCTGTGTTCAGGGCCTTGAATCAAACTCCTGGGTTCTTTTCCCCTCCTCTCTGTGTGGCGAACATCAACACACTCTTCAAAACCTGGCTCAGACGAAGGAACCAAGGCCTTCATCCTCCTCTGAGAAGCCTCCACCATCACCCAACCAGCTCATCCAACCCTGCTGGGCTGTATTATTCTTGTAGAAGTCTGTGGTCTCTTTCACCCTCTTGCGAATCTTTTTAGGACAGGAGCCCCAGCTTCTTCTCCTTGTACCAGCTGTGCCCAGCGCAGGGGTGAGCCCACAATGTAGTGAGAAAATACTTCCATCCCCTGCCCATAGTTCCTCTTTGCTCAGAGATGAGAAAGAACTCTACCTCCCTTCATGCCTGGGGGTTGCCCCTGCTCTAATCCCTCCCTAGTCACGCCCCTCCCACGGGAGGAGATGTTGATAGTCAGAGTGAACAGAGTAAGGATATTCTCTGGAACAGATCGTACTAGTGGGTGGGTGTCTGTATCTTAAAGGCAGGAACAGAGGCTCTGTGCCTCCTCCACCTGTTAGTCCAGGCAGGCACCCCACCCTGGATGCAGCTTCTGGGCCTGAGCCCGAGAGGGTAAGTCATGCGGGGGCTGCTCTGAGGGTCTCACCATCTTAGGTTCGGGAGCGCTGGGTAAGAAAGCCTTGCACAGACCTCCTGGCAAAGCTTTATCCCTTATCTCAGCTTTATCCAGACAGCCCTGCCTGTGGTCGGGGGCGGGGGTGGTGTAGGGTGAGGAAGGATGCTGGATGCATGACTAGTTGCTGGTAATAAAGAACTGCTTCATTTTCCAGTGAAGCCTAGTACACCTAGTGTGTGTGTTTCACATAGGACACCTAGTGTGTGTGCTTCGCTAGCCAGGTCCTCCGACCCACAGCAACTCTCTCATATGACAATTGAGAATATGTGTTCTTGATTCAGTGCCTGGGCTCAAATCCTAGCCTAGCTACTTGCTCACTGAGTAACTTCAGACAAGGAACTAGGCCTCCATTTCCCCATCTGAAAAATCAGGAAACCAAAAGTCCCTACCTCACAGGGTGAAATGAGAACCTCTGAGCACAATGCCTGGCACGTGGGAAGCATCTGTAACACTTAGGGATCCTGGTTAGGGCACCGGAGTGTAAGCTGTCTGAGGGCAGGGATGTGTCTGCCTTGTTCAGGGCCGTATTTCTCATGTCTGGAACTGAGCCTGACACATAGTGGGTGCTTAATGAATACTTATTATATGAATTATTATTGTTGCTATTGTTAATAATGTGTAGGAGGTGCTCCATGAAGCTTTTTTGTTTTTGAAACTGAGTCCTGCTCTGTCGCCCAGGATGGAGTACAGTGGCACGATCTCAGCTCACTGCAACCTTTGCCTCCCGGGTTCAAGCAATTCTCTTCCCTCAGCCTCTTAAGTAACTGGGATTACAGGCACTCACCACCATGCCTGGCTAATTCTTCTGTATTTTTAGTAGAGACTGGGTTTCGCCATGTTGGCCAGGCCGGTCTCGAACTCCTGACTTCAGCCTCCCAAAGTGCAGGGATTACAGGCATGAGCCACTGTGTCTGCCCTCCATAAAGCTTTTAAAGTGAACCAATGGATACATGAATGTCCCACCAAAGCCAGGCTGCAGTACGCAAGCTCACTGACAGATAGAAGAGTCTATTTTAACTAAATATGTGGACGCAGACCAAGGAGAGCTCTACTTTGCCTTTATCTGAAATGTCTGCAGAATTTTCCAGGTTTGAACAGCACTGGCATTTTGAAACAGTCACGTGGTGGGAACAGTGTCATTCATTCATCCCTCAGGACTCCTCCCTGTCTCAAGTGCTCTTCTGGGTCCTGTGGACACAGACAAACCAGACACTGTTCCTGCCTTAAGGAGCTCCAGGCTCACAGGTGAGAGCTGGGGCAACACCTGGAGAATGGACTCAGGTGTCCACCACGTGAGGTTCCAGCTCCAGCTCTGTCCCTCACTTGGTGAATCCCCTGAGGATGCCCCTCCTGTACCTTGAGTGATGTGGTTGGACTAGACTGGTAGTTGTCAACTCTTTAAAGTAGAGGAACCCTTTGTTTCAGAAGCAAGGTAGAAGCTGAGGGTATAAAGCAGATGAAAAGCAAGCTGAGAGGGGAAGGGAGGTGGGCTGTGTCGACCCATTCAATCCCTGGGGGCTCCTGAGGAACCCAAGAATTCGAAGACTGGCGAACAAAGGATCCATCAGCATTATTCGTGATTCTGAGATAATGCAGCGTAAGTGGTTCTGTTCTGTATTATCCGAGGAGGTTTTCTGTTTTTGTTTTTTTAACTTCTATTTTAGAATAATTTTATATTTACAGGAAAACTGTGCAATATCACAGAAAGAGTATCCATGCCCCAGGGCACACCCAGGCCCTTAGAGCCCCCTGAGCCACCGGGGCTTCTATGTAACATCTAAGATAAGTATGGGACAGTGTCACAATTAATTAATCAACCCATATGGATACCTTATTGTGAACGAAAGTCCATACTTTATTCAGACTGCCTTAGATTTCCTCCAGGGTTCTTTCTCTGTTCCAGGGCCCCATCCAGGACACCACATTGCTTTTAGTACTCATGTCTCTAACTTAGCCCTTTTTGGCTGTGACAGTTTCTATCTTAGTTCAGGCGGCCTGGGTGACTTAAAGAACACACATTTGTGTCTCAATTCTAGAGGCTGGAAAGTCTAAGATCAAGGTGCTGGCAAATGTCTGGGAGGGCTCGCTTCCTGGCTTGCAGAGGGCCGTCTTCTCGTTGTATCCCCACGTGGTGGAGAAGCAGAGGGTGAGAGCAAGCTCTCGTGTCTCTTCTTATAAGGTCACTAATCTCGTTCAGGAGGGCTCCATCCTCATGACCTAATGGCCTCCCAAAGGCCCCACCTCCTAATACTATCACATTAGGGGTTAGGATTTCAACATATGCATTTTGCGGGGACACAGACGTTCAGTCCATAATGGTTTCTTAGGCTTTCCTTTTTATAATGACCCTGACAATTTTGAGGGGTGCCAGTCAGGTATTTTGTAGACCATCTCTCAATTGGGATCTGTCTGACTTTTTTCCCCTCATTATTAGACTGGGATTATGGGTTTTAGGGAGAAAGACCACAGAGGTAAAGTACTATGCTCCTCGCGTTCCATCGAGGGTACACTCTATCAACATGACATCCTGCTGATGTTCATCTTGATCACTTGGCAGAGGCAGTATTTGTCAGGTTGCTTTAGCGCAGTTTGTCTTTTTGTATTTTTTTTGAGACAGAGTCTTGCTCTGTCGCCAGGCACCACGCTGGAGTGCAGTGGCGCTATCTTGGCTCACTGCAACCTCCGCCTCCCGGGTTCAAGCAATTCTCCTGCCTCAGCCTCCCAAATAGCTGAGGCACACACCACCACGCCCAGCTAATTTTTGTATTTTAGTAGATTCAGGGTTTCACCATGTTGGCTAGGATGGTCTCGATCTCTTGACCTCGTGATCCACCCGCCTTGGCCTCCCAAAGTGCTGGGATTACAGGCGTGAGCCACCGCGCCTGGCTGTGCAGTTTGTCTTTATTCCCCCTTTCCATATTGTACCCTTTGGAAGGAAGTCATTATACACAGCCCACACTAAGCGCTGGGGAGTTCTGCTGCACCTCCTTGAGGGCCAAGTATCTACATCAATAATTTGGAATTCGTCTGCAGGGGAGGTTTGCCTCTTCTCCATTTATTTGGTCACTTATTTATTTATCTTAGTATGGACTTTTACATATATATTTTATAATCTGAGTTATGATGCAATATTATTTTATATATTTTGTTTAAACTGTATCCAAGGGGGTTTGGTTCCAGAAGGACTCAGATATCAGATGGTCATGCCCTAGGGGAGAACCACAGTAGGGAGACAGAGTGCTGGTGTGAGAGAGCGGGCAGGGACGGTTAGTTGTGGGAGACCTTGACTCCATCTGCACTTTGTGCTGTCACAGGGTCCCTGGCAGCTGCTGCTGAGGACATTTTGGGAAAGTAGGAAAGAGGAAGCACTCCTCCCACCCCTACTCATTACCCCTGAAGAATTAGAAAAGAATTTGACAAAGCAAGGCCAACCGGGCTGGAACCTACCTCTGTTCCCCTGAGTGGTTCTGATGACAGGATTTAAGGGGGCAGCCGCGTGTGCTCACATTATCTCCTGTTACTTGTGCCACATGTGGAAAGCTTCTCTAGTCAACTGGGGAGCCAGGCAAGAGAAAACCTTGACGGTTTCACCTGCATGTTTACCTTAAAAGCACATGCTCCTTAGTGGAAGAGAACAGAAGTATGCGTGTGAATGTATGTGCAGGTGAAGGCCCTTCCCGACGACTCAAGCTGTCTGCTGAGGGCACGGTAGAACCGTTGAGAGGGCTGTTGGAGGCAGGAGGTCCAGTGCCAGAGCCTGCCCTTTCATCAACTGGCCAGGGGACACTGGGAAGGATGCCCGGCCTCACATATGTCTGGGTCTTGCTTTTCTCACCTGTAAAATGTGGGAGTTGGCCAGGCGTGGTGGCTCATGCCTGTAATCCCGGCACTTTTAAAGGCCAAGGTGGGCGGATTGCTTGAGGTCAGGAGTTCGAGACCAGTCTGGCCAACATGGTGAAACCCCGTCGCTACTAAAAATACAAAAAAATTAGCCAGGCATGGTGGCAGGCGCCTGTAATCCCAATTACTCAGGAGGCTGAGGCAGGGGAATTGCTTGAACCAAGGAGGTGGAGGTTGCGGTGAGCCGAGATCATACCGCTGTACTCCAGCCTGGGCAGCAGAGCGAGACTCCAGCTTAAAAAAAAAAAAAAAAGAAAATGTGAAGTTAGGAGCAAAGGATATAAATAGCAGCAACAAGGCCAGTGATAGCACTGTCTACATGAGTTCTTACTGCATAGTCGGTGCTGTGCTAAGTGCGTTACATGCACCATCTCATTTAACCCCCACAACAAACCCAAGACGTCAGAGTTCTCGTCCTCATTTCACAGCTGAGGAAACAGGCTGAGAGAGTCGACTGTCTGGTAGAAAAGAACAGTTAGTAGCAGAGCTGAATCTTTTTGTTTGTTTTGCTTTTGAGACAGGGTCTCACTTTGTTACCCAGGCTGGAGTGTAGTGGCATGATCACAGCTCACTGCAGCCTCGACCTCCCAGGCCCAAACGATCCTCCTGCCTTAGCCTCTGCAATGGCTCTGACTACAGGTGCATGCCACCACACCTGGCTCATTTTGTGAATTTTTTGTAGAGACGAGGTTTCACCATGTTGCCCAGGCTGGTCTTGAACTCCTGGGCTCAAGCAATCATCCTGCCTTAGCCTCCCAAAATGCTGGGATTACAAGTGTGAGCCACTGCCCCTAGCCATTTTTATAAAAGCTGTGGTAAAGGCTGGGTGTGGTGGCTCATGCCTATAATCCCAGCTCTCAGGGAGGCAGAGGTGGGAGGATAGCTTGAGCCCAGGAATTTGAGACCTACTTGGGCAATATAGCGAGATGCTGTTCTCCACAGAAAGGAAAAAAAAAGACCAAAAAAAAAAAAAAAAAAAGAGAGAGAAAAAACAAGTGTAATTCCCCTTAAATTGTGGTAAAATATATGCAACATAAAATTGCCATTCTAGCCTTCTTTTTTTTTGGAGATAGAGTCTCGCTCTGCCGCTCAGGCTGGAGTGCAATGGCACAATCTCGGCTCACTGCAACCTCCGCCTCCCGGGTTCAAACAATTCTCCTGCCTCAGCCTCCTGAATAGCTGGGATTACCGGTGCCCACCACCATGCCCAGCTAATTTTTGTATTTTTAGTAGAGATGGGGTTTCACCATGTTGGCCAGGTTGGTATCGCTCTCCTGTCCTCAGGTGATTCACCTGCCTCATCCTCCCAAAGTGCTGGAATTACAGGCGTGAGCCACTGCACCCAGTCCCATTCTAACCATTTTGAAGTATACGATTCAGTGGCATTAAATATAGTCACCTTGTTTTGCAGCCATCCCTGCCATTCCTCTCCAGAACTTCCTTGTCATCCCATATTGAAACTCTGTAGCTGAGAAACAGTAACTCCCCATGGCCCCCTCCCTCAGGCCCTGGTAACCACGGTTCAGCTTTCTAGGTCTGGGGCTTCTCCGAGTACAAATGCAGGTACTGGGGCAGATCTCCTGGGCTTGAATCCTGTGCTACTCGGATAATTTCGTCCATGTCTGTGCCTCTACTTTCCCATCTGAAAACAAGGGAAAGTCATACCATTTGCCAAGAGAAAGGAGGCTCTGTTATCTGAGAGATGGTCCTTGAAGGAAAACCCTCGGAGGGAGCTGAGACAGCCTTAGGATGCAAATGCAGACAGTTCAAGCCCATTAATTCAGACCTCACTGGTTTGGAGTCTGGCATGATTTGAAGCCAGTAAAAAACCAGGCTTCCTTTTCACTACTAATGAGTATAAGCAAGATTAGGTGGAGAAGTGCAAGGAAACTAAGGCAGGCCATTGTTATCATAATATTGCCAGGGAATGTTAATTCACACCAGCAAATAAACTCTTCTCAACTACTTGGAGGCTGCTGTTTATACATCCACAGTGTGCTAATTACATGCCTGCTTTCTCAAAGCGGACTCCCTGGGTCTAGTCTGTTAGCTCTTATTGGGAGAACTTTTTACATTTGAAGGCAGTTAGAGTGCTTTTCTTTAAAAATATTCTGTATGATTCAGACTTTTCACTTTATTTTGGCATTCACCAACCAGTGAATGATCTGTGTGCCCCAGCACTGTGCCGGGGATTAGGGAAATGGAATGACGCAGGAAGGAGGGGCAGGGTGCTGGCAGGAGGGGCAGGCTTGGATAAAGACAGGCAGGGTGCTGGCAGGAGGGGCAGGCTTGGGGAGAGGCAGGCAGGATGCTGGCAGGAGGGGCAGGCTTGGGGAGAGGCAGGCAGGAGCTACTGGGGAGCTAAGGAGAGAGCCTTCAGGGCATGGAGGTGCCTGGGCAAAGGCTTCTCAGGAGGAAGTGAAGGCTGACTTTGGTGCTGAAGGGTGGAGGGTTCAGCTTCATGGAGGATCCGTTTCTCAGCTCACAGCCCTTCACCTGTCCTCACCCCACGTGTCTGTCTAGCTCCCTTTCCTTACCTTGCCCCACCTTTCATATGATGCTCAGCTGTCAAGTCAGAGCCCAAGGACCAGCTCCTGCGGGTAGCAGCACCCTTCGGGTGATGTGGCTGGGCCCTGGGAGCCATGGGAAGCCGAGGCACTGCTCCTGCTTTGAATTCACAGGACATGATGTTAGGGCAGGGTGGTAGAGCAGCAGTTCGCAAACCTGGCTGCAACTTCGGATCACCTGGCAAGCTTAAAAACGAACCAAACTAATAGATTCCTGGGTCTCTTCCCAAACCAATTACCTAAGTAGGAGAGAGAATCACAGCTATAGGGCTCACCGCTCACACCACTCAAAGGGATGCTTAACTCCACTATCCCATAGATGGCTGTCAGACTGTTCTGTGTTTTTGTGGCTTTTCCCTCATTATAAGCATAACTAATTCATTACTTAAGTCAGCCAACCTTTACTGAGCATCTACTTCATACCGGGCATGGAACTGTAATCTAAAGGTTCAAAGACAGATGGCATAATCCTGCACTCAAGGACTTCACGGCTGGGGTGAGGGAATTGGAAAGAGAAGAGTGTTCTGTGTGGCCAATGCTATGCCAGAGGAGGGAGCACTATTGTGTGGGAGCACGGAGCAGGCTGTAGGGAGTCATAGCTTGGAGAGGATGGGGACCATTTCCTAAAAGAGGTAGCATCCAGGATGGCCCTGGAAAGAAAGTAGGGCCTTTCCAGGCCAAGAGGAGGGAAGGGACCTTGGGGCAGAGGAAACACCAAGTGCAAAGGCTGGGCAGTATGAAGATGGCTTGTGAACGTCTTGCTCTGCGTCAAGTGCTGTGTTGAGGAGCACTTTACATTTAGGAACTCTTCCTAATCCTACAAGGTAAGAACTATTTTCATCTCCAATTTACAAATTAGGAAACTGAGGCATAGGGAGGTCAAACGACATGGCTAAGGTCACATAATCAGTAAGCAGAGATCGAAACCAAGTTGTAGCCGATCCAGAGCGAGAACTTGTCACGGGAACATGGGTGGGGGTGTATGTAACGAGAGTAATAATCATGACACGGTCTTCTATTTACTGATGATTTATATGGTGCTCGTTTCTAAAACACACTTTTCTTCTTTTTGTGGCTAACAAATCCTGGCTGGACTGGGCTGCATTGAACTGCCCCTCAGCTCTCTGAAGTCAGATGGTATAGAACGGTGGCTAGAGGCTCTGGACCGGTGGCAGGGTCAGGTGGAACTTCTGTTTGGGACTCTCTAGCTCCGAGGGGGGCTGCGTCATACTTTGTGTGTCTGGAGTGCAGATGGCATTGTTTAGTGACTTCCTGGGCTTCTGTGGTCAAAGGTTGAAGAGTGTCATTAATTTGGACAAACTCATTTTGGTGCCAGCTTTGGGTCTCCAGCTCATAACCCACAGTTTCACTGAGGTTGTCCATGGTTGAGATACTGTGGGCATGTCTTTTGTAAAAAATTATATTCTTATGCAACAGCTAAGAGATTATTTTTGGAGAAGTACAAGCTCTGGACGATGAAAACCCAATTCCTTGTTAGGACAATAAGTGACCAGCTCATAAGGACAGTGGGAGCAGGAAGTCTGCTGTGTCCTAGAGCTCAGCAGAAGGTCATTGATGATTCCTAACACCAGTTTTGAGGGACGCGGGCCTCTTGGCATTAAACGGAGCTCAAGTGGCAAGTGCTAATCACATGTTACACTGACAAAAGTTAAGACTTGTTTAAAATACACGTCTCTGGGAATCTTCTCTTGCAGAACCAAATAAACTAATTTGAGGAACAGGCCCAGTCTGTGTTAAACATAAAGAGGATGGGAGAATTAATTAAAGAGGAGGGGCAGGATTTATCTCAGTGCCTGAAGCCTTGGAGCCTTGGAGCCTTGGTTTGACACATCGTGACAGCCTCTGATGTTTATACTGAGATGCCTTCAGAATGCGTCCGCTCCACACAATGCAATGGGGAAATTAGATTAGCGGACTGCGATTCTGATATAGGGCTGACCTAGATGGTCCATGAGTGAGGACTAGAAACAGGAGTCCTTTCTGGGAGGAAGCAGGCCTGAGGGTGCCCAGCTGGGCTGGCCTGGGAGGCTGATTTCTTTGGTTTCCTTGATCCACTGGCCAGGGGCCTTCATGAAACCTACACACCTATGCCTTGCAGTCCTGTTTGCAGGGACTTTGTCGTTGAGGTTGAGGCCTTTGAATTTGACACCCCCTCCTTCAGGGAGTTCATCTGAAGTTGACCTGGGAGCAAGACAGACCTGTGTTTGAATCCTAGCCGCGTCCATTGCTGGCTTTGTTGTCTCACATGTAAATTGGGAGTGGTCAGTACCTACCTCACCAGGTTGCTGTGAGAATAAGCCCAGTGCCTGTTAATCAGCAAGTGCTCGGCAAAAGGCAGTGTTAGAAGGATGTCCCTGCCTTAGGAGGAGCTCACAGATGAGCTGTTGTAAAAGTGTAGGTTTTATTATTATTCAAGTATAGGGAGGACAACAGATCAGGAAACGATTACCATTAAAAAGATAGTTCGTTACTCACAGGTCCCAAGAGGAGGGGGCACACCACGCCACACAGTGCTGCGCTGTGGAACACCAGGATCTATCTGTTGGGCTGAAGGAGTGAGGCGGGGCGGGGGGAGCCTTGGTTGTGGTTTCCATGGGAAGGAACAGGCACAACAGGGTAAGTGGCCTTAGGATTAGCTAGTTTGAATAATTTCAGTGGGTTCTGGGGGGTAGGGGCTGTCTGGTACTTGGCCCTGGGGTGATTATGGCCTGGAGTATAAGAGCACTGTGAGAGCCCAATGAAGGGGGTGCCTGGGGGATGTGGGCTTTGGATTGGTTGTTTTGTTGCGAAAGACTCCTGTGGAAGGGAGTAGTTTGCTGTCTCTAGGAATTCACTAGCCCTGAAAGGGACAGTCTCTGCCCAGTTAGCAAGGCTCCAGATGTCAGAGAATTAAGAATATAGAAAATAGGCCGGGTGTGGTGGCTCATGCCTGTAATCCCAGCACTTTGGGAGGCCGAGGCAGGCAGATCACCTGAGGTCAGGAGTTCGAGACCAGACTGACCAACATGGTGAAACCCCATCTTACTGAAAATACAAAATTAGCTGGGTGTGGTGGCAGGTGCCTGTAATCCCAGCTACTCGGGAGGCTGAGGCAGGAGAATCTCTTGAACCCAGGAGGCAGAGGTTTCAGTGAGCCAAGATTGCGCCATTGCATTCCAGCTTGGGCAACAAGAGAGAAACTCTGTCTCAAAAAAAAAAAAACTACAGAAAATAAAAAATATATAGTTATTGCACAAGTGAAGAAAGCACATGAGTAGATCAGTAATTCCTGAGCACAATGGTGAGGGTTCCATTCAGTGATGGACACCGAGAACTGAGGAAGCAGAAGGCTCCTGAGAGTGGCTGTGAACTGATGCGGGGCGAGGAGGGTGATGTGGGAAGGGCTTTCCCAGCAGATCAGCCACAAGTATTAAGCCCAGTACAGTGAGCAGATCTGGCCTGATGGACGACAATTGTGTATGACTGAAGTGTTGGGACCAGGGGAGGCGCGGCATGGTAGAGAGGACATGTCTGCAAAGGTCGGTTGGGTCTATTCATCAAAGGCCTTGGATGCTCTGACAAGGAGTCTGGAATTGATCCCATAGGAAAGTGTGTGTGTGTGTGTGTGTGTGTGTGTGCGCTCGTGCACACGTGCGCCTGTGTGATTGTGAGTGTGTTGCAGTGGAAATATCCTGTGCAGGTGATTGCCCTGGCCCAAGTTCTGCTGTCAGCAAATTCATTTGACAGTGGGTGTGGGTCTACATTATGCTTCCCAACCCTGATGGCACATTTGACTCACTTTTGAGCACTTGAGGAGCTCTGTAGGAATGCTGAGGCCTGAGCCCACTCCCCAGACCGGTGACATCAGAACCTCTAGATGTAGAGCCTGGTAACTGACAGGGCTTTAAAAGTTCCCTAGATGTGGTAGTTTAAAAGAGTGACTTTAAACTGCAGATTGCACCCCATCAATGGGATGTGAAATTACTCTACTCTATCGGGGCCAGCATTTTTACAATAAATAAAGCATATTAGAATACTAAATAACCAGAATGCATCAAGTGCTGTCAGGTGAAACTTTTGCTTAGTTATCCATATATACATCTATATACACAGATGTGTGTACTGGGTAGTGGTATGGAATGTATTTCATACCTATGAGAGGTGGTCTTGGTCAAATGTTTGAAAGCTCCTGGCCCAGGAGGTAGAAGGTGGAGTCATTCCCACTCGGTGCCCAAGGCTACGGGCCTTGCTCAGATAGTCCATGCTCTTGTATAGCTCCCCTACCAGAAGGCAGGGACTGTGCTTTGGTTCTCTCCATGCTCCTCTGCCTCAGCCTGGCACAGCCATGTGGCTGGATGGGAGCAGTAGAAGCCAAGAGGTGGTGGTGGTTGGTGGTCAGCCAGAGGTATCCCATCTTTCCCCCCACCCCGGTTCTGTCTGTAAGAAACCATGGACCCAAGGACTGAGTATTCCAAGAGACCTTCTTGAGAAGCACACCAGGGCCTGAGACTGGAAACATCACCAGGGAATATCATTTGGAGTCACCTCTTGTGTGCCACGCAAGATCTTAAGTGCCAGGTACTGAGACAGGCATGGTAAACCCGTTTCCTATTTGTTGCTGTGGCAACAAATCACCACAAATTGAGTGGCTTAGGAAAGCAGAGTTATTCTCTTGCTGTTCTAGAGGCCAGAAGTCCAAAATAGGTCTTATTTGTCTAAAATCAAAGTGTTGGCAAAACCACATTCCTTTTGGAGTCTCTTTGGAAGAAGGTGTTTCTTCGCCTTTCCGGCTCCTGAAGGTTGGCTGTCTTCCTTGGCTTGTGGCCCCTTCCTTCGTCTTCAAAGCCAGCAGTGTTGCATCTTCAAATCTCCCTCTTTGACTCTTGCCCTTTCGCCTCCCTCTTGTAAGAATCCTTGTGATTACCACAACCCAGATAATCCAGGGTTGTCTTCCAATCCCAAGATCCTTAACTAAATCCCACCTGCAAAGTGCTTTTTGCCATGGAAGGTAACATATCCCCAAATTCCTGGATACGGGATTAAGATGTAGGCATTTTTGGGGAACCATTATTTTGCCCACCACAATACCTCTCTCTTTCCATTTTTTTTTGTTTGCAATGTTTATGTCTCCATTAGACTGCAAGCTTCTTGAGGATGAGAATTTCGTAAGGTGTGTATCCTTGTCACGTAGCACATTGCTTAACACTGCAGCTGCTGGCAAACGTTGGCTACTGAGCAAATATATCTTGACCTCTTCATCTGTGGATGAGATTACAGATGTCTAGAAATGTGAATGGCTTGGTCAAGGTTTTATAGATCTAGTGGCAGAGCTGGATTCAGAATCTAGGTCATCTGAGTCTTTCAATTTTTATACCTAAACAGAGTGGCCCAAATTCCATCAGTGAACAACATATCCTATCCTATCCCCCTGGGCTGACATTGACATTTCTCCCAACCCTGCTGGCTATGATTGTTGAGAAGGATATGGCTTATCCATGCAGAGTACAGGAAGAGTTCAAGCTGTGGAACCCATAAGACCTAGGTTTAAATCCTGGTTTTGATATGGGAGGTGGACAGAAAAGTGCTGGGTAGAGAAGGGCGGGGTCCCTGACAAGGGCTCCACCCTCAGGCCTGTGCCCATAGACCTAAGTGAGAAAAGGCCCTCCTGTTTTTGCGCCCAAATGTTGCATTTTCCAAGACCACCCCCTGGCCTGCCATGTGCCCTATCCTGTGCCCGTATAAACCTGAGACCTCAGCAGGCACAGACACAAGCAGAGAGTGTTGAGCAGGCACAGGTGCCAGCTGACCAGCAGACCAGCAACAGTGGAATGACGTGGCAGAGAAAGAGTGAAGAGAAAAGACATCTGGACACCAAAGGGAGTTCAGCCCAGGGGTTGGGGGCGGTGGGGCAGTAGAACAATCCAGCTGCTTGGTGACCCGACTCCAGGGGAAGACCACCTTCCCACTCCATCCCCTGCTTCTGACTCCCCATCTGAGAGCCACCTCCACCACTCAATAAAACCTTGCACTCACCCTTTGAGTCCATATATGATCCAGTTTTTCTGGTGTACTGGGCAAGAGCTCGGGGTACAGAAAGCTGTTACACTGGCCCTCTGCCCTTGCAATGAGGCAGAGAATCTATTGAGCTAATTAACACAAGCCGTCTGCAGACAGCAAAGCTTAAAGAGCACACTGTAACACACACCCACCTGGGCTTTGAGAGTCACAGACACTCACCCCTAGATACTGCTATGAGGCTGGATCCCAAAAGCACTCCCCACAGCCTCTGCACCTGCCTGTCTGCATGCTTCCTCTAGGGGGCTGAGCACTGGGGCAACAGAAGAAGCGAGCCACACCCATTGCACATAGTGTGAGGGGGGTAAGGGAACTCTCCTGTTTCAGTTTCACCTTGTAACAGTTAGATATTGCTGTGTAACAAGCCACTGGTAGAAGTCAGGGTTCTCCAGAGAAACAGAACCAATAGGATATCAATAGCATATATATATATATATATTCATTCCTGTAATAAGCCAATTCCTATAATATTCATATCTTCTCATATTTATTTATTTATCTATCTATTGTTTATTTATATATTTATTTATTTATTATAGAAATTGGCTCACGACGTGATTATGGTGGCTTAGGTCTCACAATATGTCATCAGCAAGCTGGAGCACCAGGAAAACCAGTAGTGTAATTCAATCCTATTCTAACAGCCTGAGACCCAGGGAGCCTCTGGTGTAAGCCCTGAAGGCTGAAGGCTCAAGAACCAGGAGCTCTCATGTCCGAAGGTAGGAGAAGATAGATGTCCAGCTTAAGAAGAGAGTGAATTTGCCTTTCTTTGCCTTTTTTTATTCTATTTGGGCCAGAAACAGATTGAATGATGTCCACCCACCTTGATGAGGGTGATCTTTGCTCAGTGTACTGATTCAAAAGCTAATCACTTCTGAAAACGCCCTCACAGACACACCCATAAACAGTGTTTAAGCAGATATCTGGGCATCCCATAGCCAGTCAAGTTGACACATTAAATTAACTGTCACACTACATCAAAACCTAGTGGTTTAAACAGCAATTTGTAATTTTTCATTACTCTGTGCATTGGCTGGAGAGTTCTGTTGATCTGCGACAGACGTGGCTGATCTTGGCTGGGTTTGCCCATGTGTCTGTGGTCACCTAGTAGGTCAGCTAGGGGCTGAGTGGTCTAGAATGACTGAAGCTGAGACAGATCAGCTTTGTTCTGTGTGGCCTCTTATTGTCCAGTAGGCAAGTCTGGGTTTGTTCTCATGGCAGTGGCAGGGTTCTGAGTGACAGTAGAAGTGCACGAGCTCAGACCTGGCACGTCATCACTGTTGCTGCATCCTATTGACCAAAGCAAGTCAGAGACTGGATTCACAGGTATGGAGATCTCTCCATATCTTTAAGGGAATGTCTGTAAAGTCATCTTGAAAAGGGCTAAATAACAGGGAGAGAGATGGGAAATTGGGGCCAATTTAATAGTTAATCTACCATGCTCCATGACTGGCCAAGTTCTTAATTCCTCTAATCCTTAGTTTCTTCATCTGAAAAATGGAAAATAGTAATAATAATAATATCTATTTCATTGTGGTGAGTATTAAATAGGATGAAACATATGGGACACTTGATAATGCCTCCCGTGGTGTTTAATAATGACAGCAGTTGCAGTGCTCTGTGAAGACAGCAGTTAGTATGATTACGTTACTATTATTATTGTTATTGCAATAATAACTGTGGTTATTATCATAGTTATTACAAAGACCGGCAGAAAACTGTGGTTCTGATAAGGGATAGCAAATGCTTCCATGGTAAACCTGACTTTAATGGTGTAGGGACAAAAAGGGGTGATAAGGGCAAAAAAGGTTGAGTGGTTTGGCTGTGTCCCCACCCAAATCTCATGTTGAGTTGTGATCTTTAGTGTTGGAGGAGGGAGGCTGGTGGGAAGCGATTGAATCATGGGGGCAGACTTCTCCCTTGCTGTTCTCGTGATGGCGAATGAGTTTTCATGAAATCTAGTTGTTTGAAAATATTTAGCACTTCCCCCTTTGCTCTTTCTTTCGCTCCTGCCACCACGTGAAGACGTGCTTGCTTCTTATGCCCTTACACCATGATTGTAAGTTTCCTGAGTACCCAGCCATACCTCCTATACCGGCTGTGGAACTCTGAGTCAATTAAACCTCTTTTGTTTGTAAATTACCCAGTCTCAGGCAGTTATTTATAGCAGTGTGAGAATGGGATGACACAAGATGTGATATCTTTCTTTACCCATCATAAGGGTCATGGCCAATGCTCCTTTATAACAGAGGACAGATTAGCAAGAGAAGAACACAACAGATTTCTTTAATCAAAGTTTTAGGTGACACAGGATCCTTCAAAAATGAAGAGCCAAAGACTCAGGCAAAACTGTCCCTTTTATTGCTTAGATTAGATGAAGAATGGACAGCCATGTAGAGAGGCAATTAGACAAAAGGGAATGACCTAATGGTAGTAGACTGATGGCAGGGGGACAATGCAAGGCCTCTCTGTTCAGACTCTTCTTGGCCTTTCTCTGTAGCATTCCTCCTGCTCAGGTATAGGGCAGAACCCCTCTGGAATGAGGGTCTTATTACCTATCCTCAGACAAGGTGGGTCAGAGAATTTCTTTATGGTTGGGCTCCTACACAGATAGGCAGGAGAAGGTTTAAGTAATATGTCTAGGTTTTATGGCTTGCTCTGGGGCAGAGAGGTTCTACTCTCTTGAAACCACCTTGGAGAAGAAGAATTTTGGTCTCTATGACTTGCTTCATGGGCAAAGAGAGGTAAGAGGGGTAAGAGAGTGGAGAGGAGGGGAAGGTCAGGGAAAACTTGTTTCTGAGACCTTCCAATCTCCTTCAGTTTAAGGCACTTGGCATGCCAAAGCACCACAGTTTAGGGTGTCAGTTTTTGAGCCCTAACATCGGGAAAGGGAAGAGATCAGAGCATGGCAGTTTTTCAGGTTACGGAGTGCTCATTACCATTTTCTTCCATTTTATAAGCAGATGATTATCACTCAAGATAAACATGAGAACAGCACTTAAGGATAATGTGGGACTTGAATTCAGAGAACCTGGATCCAAATACTAGTTCTTCATTCTATTAGCTATGAGGATTTGGGAAAATTTCTTTACCTCTCTGAGTCGTGATTTTTAATCTGTAAAATGGACATAATAGTACCTACTTCGCAAGTCTGTTCCACGAGCTGAATCAATGGATATAAGTTAAAAAAAGCTTTGTAAGCAGTAAAGCACTAGGCAAATATTAGTTATTATAATCAGTGCTTTCCTTTTGCCGTTTGCATCTGTGACCTCAAAAGCACATCTCAGGATGATGGAACTTTAAAAAAATGATGAAGTTTCTTGGCTCTCCCGTATCTGTTAGCAGGAAACTTCTTTTAACTTGTGTGATTTTCCAGCAGTTATCCAAGCTTAAAAGTTTCATAAAAAACGACAAATTCCAAATGTTCAACCTTCTAAAATAAAAAGGAATGACTCACAGGTCATTAGCATCCCTGGAACATAGTGGCTTCTGTTTTATTGCTATTAAGTAGGATTTAGCTCTATTTTATTAAGGCAATTTTTACAATCATGTGAGAGGTTAATGCATTTCGCACATAATCCATGCCTAGCTCACTAAATGCTGAACCCATTAAAGCCAAGCCGTACAGGGGAAGATTTCAAGACAGAGTGACATATTACTGGTGATATGGAATGAATGACCAAAAAGTATCTGAGGGTTTTTTTTTTTTTTGCCTCTTTAAAATTTAAAATTTGTTCTCAAGCAGGAAAATAATAGGGCTATCCTGGCAAAAATACTTATTTAGGAGCATATTGCTACAGCGGGGAGGCTCGGCTGGGGATCGATGAACCGATGCATAGGCTGTTAACGCTGGGGCCACTTAGAGAGAACCTTTTCAAAAAGCCCCAACCCCCTTGCCAGTAAGGTTTACTTGTGTTATTTCTTTACATCCTAGCACCTGAGAGATGGTATCTGCCAAGAAAACTGCATTTATTAAGCAATAATGGATTTCTTCCTCCTAATACTCTCCTCACCAAAGACATAGGTGATTGAAGTTTTGAGTAGATAGGTCACTATGACCATATGGACCTGAAAGCTGGAGAAGAATGAGGCAGGGGCCAGATCATGAAAGCCTTTGCGATTTTTTTTTTTAAAGAGAGTTTCCGTTTTATCCTTTAGGCCACAGGAAGCAGGGCAGGAGTTGTTTTTATCTTTGTTTTTAAAATCACCTTTAGTGAGTTATGTTACACAAAGTAAAATGCACCCATGCATCCATTTTAAGTATACAGTTTGATAAATTCTAACAGATGTATTCACTTGCACAAATACTGCCACAAACAAGATCTTGAACACCCTTGTCATTCCCCCAGGTTTCCCTCTTGTCCTTTTATGTTTCCTCTCTACTTCCTCCCATCCCTGACCTAGGCAGCCACTGCTCTGACTTGTCACCATACAAATTGGTTTAGCTTATTTTAGAAGTTGGCATAATGTTTTCGGTCCACGTTCTTGCATGTGTCGGTACTTCATTCCTTTTTATTACTGAGTAGTAATCCATTGGATGGATTTCCAGAATTTGCTCCTCTGTTTGCCTGTTGGTGCACATTTGGGTGCATTTGGATTATTTTCTAGTTTCTAGTTTTACAAATAAAGCTGTTATGAATATTCATGTATAAATCTTTGTGTGGATGTACTCTCATTTCCCTTGGGTAAATATCTAGGAGTGGAATTGCTGGGCCATATGATAAGCATATGTCGAAGTTCTACCAATCTCTTTTTTTCTGAAGTAGTAACATTTTTGAGCTCCTACCAGCAATGTATGAGAATTCCAGGTGTTCCACATCCTTTTAATTTTAGCCATTCTGGTGGGTTTACAGTGTCATCTCGTTATCTTTTAATCTGCCTTTCCCTAATGACTAATGATATTGACACCTTTTCAGGTGCTATTGAGGGCAGGATTTTTAAACAGAGGACTCTTAGGGTCAAATTTGTGTTTAGGCTCTTGACCCAAGATACCAACTAAATTCTCCAATTTGATTTCTTCTCATCATTCCTGCTGAAGTGATAAAACCAAGGAACAGGGAAATTCTAAGTAAGTGCTGAAAACCACAAAGAGATCTTATCCACCCATCTGAAATCTCTGCAGGTTCTGGCATTAAACAAAGGAAGAGAGTGTGAGTATAGATGGAGGCAAGCACTGACTGCTCTCTGCTGTCCATTGAGTGAAGCAATTCCCACTCTGCCCCCAGGCCCCTAATTCTTCTTGGATCAGAGTGGCACAGATGGAAGCAGACAAAGGAAAAGCTCTATGTCAGAGATTTCAAGTTGTCCCCTAACATCCATTCTCTTCTTGTTTCATAGCAATAAAATTTTTAGCTGATCAAATGGCTACCCCGAATACAGAGAATATTGTCTAGCCTCCCTGGCAGCTAGGTATGGTCATAGGATTGAGTTCTAATCACTAGAACATAAGCAGAAATGGGGAGGGTCATTTCCAGAAAATGGTTCTTAAAGGGAGGATGTTTGATCTTTCCCCATCTTCCTACTGCTGACTGAAATGTAGACTCAATGGCTGGAGCTACAGCATCCATTTCGAACCTGAAGGCCAAGACCATATGCTGGGGAAGGTGGAGCAATAACATTGAATGAGCCAGAGGCTCTGACACTGTGAAACACCCTATCAACCTGAGATTGACAACCTCTGGATTTATTTTGCCTGAAAGAGAAATACAGTTATATCTTATTGAAAGCACTGTTTAGATTTGCTGTCACTTGTAGCTGAAACTAATTCTAATCCATAAGCTCTAACTGCTGACTCCCCTCAGTCAGTAGCAGAGGAAGGTACAGTGACTACTAATCACCAATAGATTATCCAAGGTGAACGATCTCAACAAGTATAAGCAAATGGTGAAAAGTTGCTGGCACTATGAAAAGACTTAGCAATTTAAAGAGAAGGACTGAGGAACCTATATAAATACATAGCACAAACTATATCCAGCAAAAGTTTCTACAGCAAATAAGAAAGAACTTGAAAAAGCCTTCTTAATTGTATTTTTAGTGAGATTTGAGGTGCTGTTAGGTTGATTTTAAAAGATCAATCTGAAAACAATAAAGAGATCTTAGAAAGAAAAGGCATGATTTTCAAATTTAAGCACCCCATAGAGGCCCTACATAGCAGACGGCATACTTCAAAACCCAACCTGAATAATTAGTAAAGTTACTTGAGAAATTCTCCCAAAACTCAGAAGAAAATACGAGGAGGTACAGCAGAAATACTGTGGGAAAAGAACATGAATTTTAGAGAGATTAGGGAAATATAAGCAAAATAACATGACAGCCAGGTCCAGGGAGTTCACCTCCATATAATGGAAGTCTCAGAAGAAGGGGACTTTATAGAGGTGAAATTATGGTAAAAGAAATATTAAAAGAATGTCCTGTCCTTGAGTTGAAAAATGAATAAATGTATCTTCAAATAAAAGTATGCACTATGGATTGGGAGAAAACGTTAAAGGAAGTTTAGAACTGGGAAGATTATCCAAGAAAAACCAACGTGAAAAGAGGATTGGACTGTTGTCCGATTTATCTTCTAATTGTGCTCAAACATAGTGGAAGATATTTGCCAAATTCCAAGGAAAAATTATTGCGACTCTATGGTTTTTCCTATAAAATAAACTATTAAAATAATAAAAGCCTTTGTTACCTCCTATGTGCCAAGTACTGTTCAAAGTACATTTGTTGAATTATTTCAATTAACACAACAACCCCATAAGATAGGTACCATTATCCTTTTTAAAGGTGAGGAAATTGAGGCACAGAGAAGTTAAGTAACTTGCCCAAGGTCACACAGTATTGAAGTAGACAGTGTAGAAGAGATAGAGATGAACTCAGTTCATGCTCTTAACCAACCAGACTTTTAATCAAGCATTCTCAGATGTAAATGTAAAACTGCAACTATGATAACTACCATGAGGGGGTGCTATGGAATTCATGGATTTAGGGATACAGCCTGTCATTTTGCAGATCAATGGCATATAGCCACCGTTTATTGAATGCTTTTTTTTTTCCTCCTAAAACAAACAAAAACCCAAAAACCAAAACCAGGTACTGAGTGTCATACAAAGGGAAAAGCTAGAGGGAAGGACCTGGGTAATGGTTTTCCTCTTACATGGAGCACTGAGAAACTCAGACTTGAAAGCGACTATGGCTGGATGCTGTGGCTCACGCCTATAATCCCAGCACTTTGGGAGGTGGAGGTGGGCAGATCACCCAAAGTCAGGAGTTCAAGATGGGCCTGGCCAATATAGTGAAACTCCGTCTTTACAAAAATTAGCCTGGCGTGGTGGTGGGTGCCTGTAATCCCAGCTACTCAGGAGGCTGAGGCAGGAGAATCGCTTGAATTGCTTAAACCTGGGAGGCGGAAGCTGCAGTGAACTGAGATTGCACCACTGCACTCCAGCCTGCGCAACAGAGCAAGATTCTGTCACAAAAAAAAAAAAAAGAAAGAAAGAAAAAGAAAGGGACCATGCCTAGCAGAGGAGTGGGTCATCTTCAACATACCCAATGCTTGCTTATAGACCATGTTAATGGGGAGCTCACTACCTCCTCAGGACCCCAAATCTTCGTTGGATACCTTGGCCCCAAACAGTCCCACCCTTCAAATTTGAGGTTGTTCTTAAAGGTTTAAAATAGAAAATGATCTGGCCAGGAGTGGTGGCTCATGTCTGTAATCCCAGTACTCTGGGAGGCCAAGATGGCAGATCACTTGAGATCAGGAATTCAAGACCAGCCTGGCCAATATGGTGAAACCCTGTCTCTTCTAAAAATACAAAAATTGGCTGGGCGTGGTGGTTCGCCCCTGTAGTCCCAACTACTCAGGAGGCTGAGGCAGGAGAATCACTTGAACTTGGGAGGCGGAGGTTACAGTGAACCGAGATTATGCCACTGCATTCCAGCCTGAGCAACAGAGTGAGACTCCATCTCAAAAACAAACAAACAAACAAACAAACAAACAAAAACAAAGAAAATGATCATAAAGTCTTGACTGGTTTGTTTACATTCAAGAGATAGGGACAATGTGTTTGCCTCCCATTCTAAGCTTTAAATATCTTTCCAAAGGGCAGATCCTACTTGTAATGGAAAAACGAAGGGCCTACAAAGACAGTGAGTGCGGTTTTCTAAAGACTGGTCTTGCAATCATGCCCCCTGGACAACTGCAGTGTCTTCTGGTGCTCAGTGGGTCTTCCCCAGTCCCTGATTCACTTATTATTTATTTATTCATTCAGTAACTCATTCATTCACTGATTTGCTTACGCACACATTCATTCCCTCCTCTATTTATTTCTTCATTCATTCACAGATTCCACAGGCATTTGCTATGCCCCTTCTGGCCTACGTGCAGGACAGGGGAACAAGATCTATCTCCAGGAGGTCCTGCTGGGTGTTTACTCAGACTCAAGATGCTGACTGTGAAAAAGCCTGCAGCTTTTCAAAGTGTGTGGGGTCTGTGATGTGGGGCTGCTCCCAACATCCAAGCAGAGGACCAGAACTGTGAACCAAGGGACAAGGCCTGTATACATGCCATAATTCCTTCAGCTTTGCTGGCCTGGCACATTGGAGAAATGTGGCTCTAGAAACTTATGGGTGACTAGTAAAAGCACTTGATTTTTCTGTGTAGCTCACATTGTATAATGAGGGTCCAGGCTTCGGTCACACTTCCCTGTTTCCATTGTCTGAAAAGAAGTCATGAGTCTCACTTTAGTGCATGCAGACAGCATAGGGAACGCTGACTTAGGAATCAGTTTGAAATTGTTTACATTACAGCCACATTTACAATTTTTATATCCTAAGATTGACGTGACAGGGGAGTAAGGGAGGGAGCCAGAACGAAGAGAATGTTCCATGGGGTTTTAATGCAAGTTAGAGGATTAAAGAAAGGCAGGATGCTTTTGAAGGCCAGAGGAGTGCTTGTTCAAGGGTCAGGGTCAGGGCTGAAGGAGGGAAGACTGGAATGTGGAATAGAGCACAGGGAGTAAGTCGAGCTCAAACCCAGGGATTTTGCTGGAGCCTGGCACGTGGGTATCTTGGGGTTGGCTTAGGGGCCCCTTGACACAACAGCACTTTCTCTAGGTGCATCCTTTACGGTACGGTACTCCCACTTGTGACCTGTACTGCCTCCTGGGTGTCTCCCCAGGCAGGGATTCTTAGGTTTTCAGGAGCAACACCTGGCAGAAATAGATTTCCGTGGAAGATGCAAAAAAGCCGGTTCATGAGGTCCACTCCTCTCCCCATTTCTCCCTCTCTAGCTCTCTCCCCATCTCTTTTTTCCTCTTTCCTTCCCTCCTTTACTCCTTCTCTCCTCCCTCTTTCTCTTTTTTCCAGTTTCTTCTGAGTCCTTTCTTCCCCCACCTCCATCTCTCCTTTCCTTCTATCTTTTTGTAATTTTTTTTTTTTTTGAGATGGAGTCTTGCTCTGTCGCCAGGCTGGAGTACAGTGGCGCAGTCTCGGCTCACTGCAACCTCCGCCTCCCGGGTTCAAGCGATTCTTCCGCCTCAGCTCCCCAAGTAGCTGGGACTACAAGCGCGTGCCAAATGCCCAGCTAATTTTTGTATTTTTATTAGAGAGGGGGTTTCACCATGTTGGCCAGGATGGTCTCGATCTCTTGACCTCGTGATTCACCCGCCTCAGCCTCCCAAAGTTCCTTCTATCTTTATTTACCATCTTTGCAATGAATACGAAGCCTTGCCTTTCAATGGCCAGATGCCAGCAGTACAGAGATGAAACAGTCATGGTCCCCACCGTGGAGCAGGTCGGAGTGGAGAGAGATAGTATGTTACAAAGTTAGGAGGAAGTTTAAGGGCAGTGGTGATTACATCCCGGAGGAGGGAGTGATGATTAAGTCAGCAGGCCACAGGGGTGGGATGAGATCAGGGAGAGAAGTCAGAAAGAGTTTCAAAGAGGGATTGACACTTGAGGTGGGTTTTAACCAATGGCTGGGAGTTCACAGGTGGACTGGGGAGAAGGGCCTTCCAGGAAGAAGGAACAGCCTGTGCCAAAAGCTTGGAGGCAAGAAGTGCACTAGGGTTCAGCGTGTTTAGATTCCCATGGAGTGGACTTGGAGGCTGGCACAAAAGGCCACATTGTTTTATCACAAGGAGATGGACCCTCACTTCATACTCTGAGCAAAAGCATTCTGCAGCAGTTCAGGCTCACGACTAGGAGGAATCTGGGGAAAGAGCCACACCTTCACTGCCCAGTTGGAGGGAGCTGAGGAGTGATGAACAGACGGGGAGATAGAGGCCGGGTGCCGGATGGCCTGGACCCTGCTCTTCTTTGTCCTGTCCTGTGGCACCTGTGACTTTCAGCTGTGGGGATGAAAGGAGGCATAGGGAGCTGCAGGAAAGACAAAAACTCCTGATAGGCTGAAACTTCACTGGACCTGCCGACTTTTCCATTGGTTATTAAGGATAAGACAGGGGCGAATTTGGGGCCTGCAGGGATCACTTTTTCTAAAAAGGAAGGCACCAATTCCTTAGGCGCCAAGTCTCACGTGCAGCTGAGCTTCTCATAACCCTGTGCAGGCAGACCTGAGCGACTCCCGAGAATCCTTGCCAGGCCGTGGTGCTTTCCTGGCAAAGCAATTGCCGGTAGAATGCAGCCCCAGCCCAGGGTCTGACCAGACTGCAGAGATCTGTGGTTTGCCATGGAGCAAGGCCCATGCAGAAGTCTTTAATGAGCCACACAAGGGCTTCCATGGGGCCCAGGCTGCTGGGGCTGGGACTGCCGTGACAGACTTGGAACCCTGTGGTTCTTCTGAGTGCGAGCACTGAGCTCCTTCCCCACCGCATGTCCACAAGGGGCTCTCTGCTCATAAGTGCCAGGAGGGACAATCTCCCCATGATGTCCCTGTACTGTTCTCACCTGGCAGCATGGCCAATTGTGCTCATTCTTTCTCAGCCTGAAGCCCGGAGCTGAGCCAGAGACCACTCTACTGACAGCTGTAGCTGTTCTGGAACTTGGCACTGTTACCAGTATTCCTCAAAGTCATAATCATCACCACTTAGCCCGGGTTAGTGATCTGGAGCCGGGAGCAGCCCAGCCCGCACAGTCTCCCGCTGCCAGCAGACCAACCACTGGTGATAGCTTCATGGTTCATAGTAATAATCGTGACAATAATAGCTATCATTTATTGGACACTCGCTGTGGACCAGACACCGGGCTAGGTGTTTTACATGCAGAACGGGGTCCACTTCTGCTCTTCCCCCAGTTCCTAACCACCCACCTCCCTCCCACTCCGGGTTTGCTTCATAACCATTGATTTGCATGGCAACTTTTATAGCAAAGGAAGCAAGGGGTGTTCTGGCGGAGGAGATTGGCGGGGGTGATTATGCATTGCTTCCCATCTGCCCCCTTACATGACCTGGGTTTGAGTGTTATGGTCAGAGGGACAAGGCCATGAACTCTTTCTCATGGGACACCTGGGAAGAATCTAGGCAAAAAAATCCTGGACAGAAATGGACAGAAATCCGGGGAGACTGCGAGGCTCAGGGCAGAGCACAGCTGCTTTGGGGGAAGACCTCTCCCCAACCTCTGCCCAGAACCCAAAGGTTGGTGACTTTGCAAACATCCAGGACAGCCCTGTTGAAATAGACAAAGGCCACCTTACGAGGATTGGTGCAGGGTGCATTCTCCAGAAGCAGAGGCTGAGAAGTTTGGGGCACAGGGTGTTGCTAGGGACCCACACCTTCGGAGGGCAGGGTGTGTAAGCCGGACTGGCTGGAGGAAGAGGCTGAACCACGAGGCACGCCCAGCACAGCCTTGGCTCATCTCTTTGGGAACTTTGGAGCGACTCATCATCAGTGTCTGTATCTGGTGGAAATGGTCAGGACTTGGTGTGGCCACCTGGCTCAGTCACTTGATGCAGGCTGTCCCAGGAAGAGTGACTGAGGGTGGGGCTTCTGAGCTGACCCTGAGGGAGCTGATGGATGGAAGCCGCTGCTGGCTGCCTTTCCTGGGCTCTGCACTTCCCCAGCTGGCTTCATGGTGGGGGAGGTAGGGACACAGACAGGAAGGAACAGAGGTGGGTGAGGCAGAACGGGTGGGTGCCAAACGGTGAGAGAAGCTGTCTGGATCTGCGGAAATGTGTGAGGTTCCTTTTGGCAACTCCTAGAAAAAAATGGGGGACTCTTTGGGGAGACTCATTTCCACAAGTGGAGCTGGTAGGGCTTGGAGCCACCATAACTTGGTCATTAGAAGTTAACGTGACCTTATTTTCTAGTCAAAGACAGATGAGATGACACATAGCGATCTGTTAATTTCACATGAGAATCCTGCTGTATGCGCGAGGAGACTGGATTTCAGAGGGTTAAGTAGCCCGTGTGCTCAGAGTCACCCTGGAGCCAGGCCTTGAACCCAGGTCTGCCTGATTCTGCCAGTCATGCATTTCCCTGTGTTCTGCTGCCTCAAAACATTGGCTCAGGCACAGGGAAGTCCCAGTGAAGATTGCCTCTGGTGGGTCCTCCCTGGGATTAGCTTAGTTTCCACAAGAATGGACAGCAGGACTGTCTCAGTTTCCTAGGGCTACCATAACAAAGGGCCACTGTTGGGTACCAGCCCCAACCCTGTTCGTGGGGGCCCCTAGCCCCGGTGGTGACGGTGACGAGGGATTGAGAAAGGAAATAAAGACACAGAAATAAGAGTTTCGTGACATGGGTCCAGGGGGCCAACGTAAAGTGCGAGGACCATGTTGGCCCTGAGTTCTGGTTTCCGTAGGTTTTTATTAGGTGCACACATTCGTTAACTGAGGGGTGGAAAGCAGGAGGGTTGTGGGGGAGGCCTTGAAACTATCAGGGGAGGCCTTGAAACGATTGTGGGGCAAGATAGCCATGGGGAGAAGCATGCATCATGAGAATACAATGGAACAGGTGGTTCTTCTAAGAGAGGCTAATCTAGTACACCAAGTTTTACCACTGATCATTATCCATATGCAGCTGGACCGGAACAGAGCGGGTAGGGTGCAACCAGGTCTGACCCACACACAATGCATCAAGGGGCTTTTATCTCCCGAGCACTGTGGACATAGGGCAACCAAGATTACCCCATATTCTGAGAACAAAGGGAGAGCAGAAGGTGTTCCGCTACCTCCGCCCACAAGGCCTTCCTGCCTTGCCAGCTCCCATCTGCAAAGACCCTCCTGGATCTTGTGAGCAGAGGCTGCCAACCTTCCCCGGGTGCTTATACAAACCCTCTTTACGAGACCCCTGTGCAGACCCCATGTTGGAAAGGAGTTCGTGGGACCAAGACAGTGTTTTCCTGCCCTGCAGCCACGCCGTGGATGTGCCACGGTTAATGGGGGCGCTCTCAGACGGTCTAACTTCGGGCCTCCCATGACCGCTTCTGCTCGTGCTTTTACAAGCTGCAAGCTGTTCTCTTTTGTGCTGCGCTTTTCACTCACTGTTGTTTATTTCAGGGTATAAACTTCAGTGTACTGCGAACTCTACAAGCTAATAAGCAAACCAAACTTATATTTGTTTAATTAGTAATAGTAGAGACAGCATATGTCTGCCCCTGGTCATCTCAGCCCGCAGGCCACAAACTGGGTGGTTTCAAACAATAGCCATTTGCTTTCACAGGGTTCGGGAGGCTAGAACTCCAAAACCCAGGCACTGGCACGGCCATGCTCTTCCGAGGCTCTAGGAAAGGATCTGCTCTACACCTTTCTCTTAACTGCCAGTGTAACCGGCAATCCTTGGCTTGTAGCTGCATAACTTCGATCTTTGCCTGCAGCACCATGTGCATCCTCTCCTGTGTCTTCAATCTTATATGGACCCAGTCATACTGGATTGAGGGCCCATTCTGCTCCGGTAGGATCTCATCTTAACGAATTACATCTGCAACCATCTTCTTTGCAAATAGAGGTCATGTGCTAAAGTACTGGTGTTCCAGGACTTCAGGCTATCTTTTCAACATAATTCAACCCAGAACAAGACCTATCAGACTCTAGGTCATCCTAATTACCCTCACCAAACCTATTAGTTATTTCTTCCACTGTCCTTGACCCAATACCCCAGGAAGGCAAGGGTAAACTTTGGGGTTCAGCTGCAATGTAGAGGGCTTGCTGGACCCCTTCTTGCTGGACAACTTAACAGGGTCTCACCAGTGAAGCGAGTGAAACGGTGAGTTCCCTGACAGCAGCACCTGAGGCTCACACATATTAATATCCCCTGTGGTGCTTGGCACATAGCAGAGTTGGAGAATCAGAAGGGACTGACTGATTGAAGCATAGCATAGTGGTCTGCTCAGATAGGGGATGAAAGGTGACTATCAGACTTGGCAGGGTGAGGACTGCTGGTGACTCCAGGTGAGTGGTTTCATGGAGTTGGGGAGGGGTCAGAAGTCATATTGTGGTGGATTCAAGAATCCATTGGGTTGAGGAAGTAAAGGCAGTAAGCGTAGACAATTCTTTGGAAGAGTTTTTGCTGTGACTAAGAGGATATAGACAGTAGCTGAAAGTTAGGAAGGGGAGTTGTGGAATCACGTGAGGTATTTTTTTTAATGGGAAGACTTGAGTGTGATGTGCTGATGGCAAGTGCTGGGCATGGCAGGTCAAAGATATACCTCTGAACTTCTCTAATACACATCATGTGGTGTAACCCAGACATTTAATCCCCTCTCTCCTCCCAGATTCAACTACAGCCCTGTAGTTGGCAGGGACACCCAGAGAGGGGTGGGTGATGAGGTCACTGCTAGTAATTTTGATCCCAGACAAAGGTGCTGGCTTTGTTCTGCAGGATGACACTCTTCTCTTTCTGAGTCTAATACTCATCTTGGAGTTTTTGTGGTTTAGTCACCAAACCGCCTCTGTGATTCTGTTGGTTTCTAATCCCTCAATCAATGTTTGCTGAACAGTGAATGAATGGATGGATCCCAAGGACAGGGTTATGGTGGAGCTCCCAAGCATTTATCTTGAATCTAGAAAATGCAAGGAAAATGGACCCATCTGTTTCTGTATTATATCAGGATAGCAAAAAGCCACAGAACTTAACTGTAGCCAACTCAACCATGTGTGACAACCCAGCAGTAATGCAGAATGCATTGATGCATTGGTGTAAACCTGTGTGTGTGTGTGTGTGTGTGTGTGTATCTGTAAGAGCTGGATGTGATTGTATATCTCATATCACATATGTGTAAGGGTATATGTGTCTGAGTGTTTGTGTTAATGAATTTGTGTGCCTGTTTATGTAATTATCTAAAGGTGTGCAACTGTATGAGCAGATATTTTCAGGAATGCATGCATGTGTGTGTGTGCGGGTGTGTATGTGTGGGTATATGTGAGCTCATGCATACCTGTACTGCAATATGGGCTCAAGTGAGCAGATGTACTGCACCTTATCACCTGAATGTGTCTATACATTATGCACCACCATCCCAAAAAAACCTCTTTTTCAACCAAGCTCATGATACCCAAATGAATCCAAGAACTACTCCACTTAACATATTCAGACTAACCTGAGCTGAGCCAGTATGAATTGGCTAAAAATCTGGAATTATCAAATACTACAAAAGCTAGGCAACCATTATTGTACAGAATAGCTGGTAACTAAAGCAGGCTTCCCTCCACCCAATGCAGGCACTGCTTCATCTAGCAGCACCTTCTAATAGAACCTTCTGCCATTAGTGAAAGGTTCTGTGTCCGCACTGTCTTTTGCAGGATACGCGGCTATCCACATGTTGATCACTTGAAATGTTGAAATGTGGCTTGTGTGAAAAAGGAACTGAATTTTTTTTTTTTTGAGGGAAGGTCTCACTTTGTCACCTAGGCTGTAGTACAGTGGCACGATCTCAGCTCACTGCAACCTTGACCTCCCAGGCTCAAGCAATTCTCCTGCCTCAGCCCCCCAAGCAGCTGGGATTACAGGCATGCGCCATTGTGCCTGGCTAATCTTTTGTATTTTGGGTAGAGACAGGGTTTCACCATGTTGTCCAGGCTGGTCTGGAACTCCTGAGCTCAAGTGATCTAACTGTCTTGGCCTTCCAGAGTGCTGAGATTACAGGTGTGAGCCACCATGCCTGGCCCAGGAACTGAATTTTTAATTTTATTTACTTTTTTTTTGAGATGGAATTTCACTCTTGTTGCCCAGGCTGGAGTGCAATGGCGGTGATCTCGACTCACCGCAAACTCTGCTTCCCAGGTTCCAGCGATTCTCCTGCCTCAGCCTCCAGAGTATCTGGGATTACAGGCACGTGCCACCACGCCCAACTAATTTTGTATTTTTAGTAAAGACAAGTTTTCTCCATGTTGGTCAGGCTGGTCTTGAACTCTCGACCTCAGGTGATCTGCCCGCCTCAGCTTCCCAAAGTGCTGGGATTACCGGTGTGAGCCACCACACCTGACCAATTTTATTTACTTTTTTTTTGAGACAGAGTCTCACTCTGTCACCAGGTGCCAGGCTGGAGTGCAGTGGCACAATCTCGGCTCACTGCAACCTCCACCTCCCGGGTTCAAGCAATTCCCCTGCCTCAGTCTCCTGAGTAGCTGGGACTACAGGCGCATGCCACCACGCCCAGCTAATTTTTGTATTTTTAGTAGAGACGTGGTTTCACCATGTTGGCCAGGATAGTCTCGATCTCTTGACCTCATGATCTGCCCTCCTCGCCCTCCCAAAGTGCTGGGATTACAGGCTTGAGCCACCATGCCCGGTCATTTACTTTTAATTAATTAAAATCTGAGTTTAAATAGCCACATTGACTAGTGGCTATGGTATTGGTCAGTGCCAATCTGAATCAGTGTTCTATGCCTTTCTTTTACTACTGTATCCCCTAGAGACCAGTGTAATGTCTGACACCGGGAGGCAGCTGAGTAAAGACAAGCTGACTGAAGGCATGGAGCCAGGGCGGGTCTGCAGGGATTTGCACTAATGAATAGAATCATGGTGATTGATAGAATAAATGGAAACATAAATACTGTTTGTAGACAAATGAGTGCTTCTGAAATGTTGGATAAATATCTTCCCTAAAGAGTTATACAATATCTTTATGGTGGAATTTATCCTAAGAGTTTATTAAAACTTTGCCATTTTTTTCCTTCTCTTTCTCTCTCAAGCCCAGCATGAGCAAATCTCAGACTCTCACTTGCATGAACTATTCATTTCTTCCCAGTGGAGGTTCAGTGGGTGATTTTGATGAAGCTGTTGCAACCCCAACCCTCCTCGTATGTCCTGTGTGCTCAAAGCCTGGGTTGTTCAAAAGACCCTCCATCTCTAAATGGAAACTGCAGGAATACTCTGACCTCGAAGGGGACTTTGTAGACACTTGATCTGCTCCTATCTGCCCAGCATTCTCGAGCTCAAACAACCGAGGGGGTCACAATTGAACGTTAGTCATCCCAGTTCCTACTGATTTGGTGGCCTTATCACTCTGCCAACTGAGATGAAGCCTGGAGTCTACCAGAACTTCTTTTCTTTCATTATTGTCTGTGGTTTCTCTGCAGATCCAACCCTTCTTTGCGAAGTTGGTGCTGCTTAACCTTAGTGCACAACCCCGTGTGAACTGCCTCTCGTGAATGCTCTGTACCTGCCTCACAGGGTTATGAGGACAATCGAATTAATTCCTCTAAAGTACTTTGAAGGGTCCCTAACATATAGTAATTTCTAAATACATGCTATTATTAACATTAGTTTTAATCATTATTTTATCTTGTTAGAATGTGATGATTGGCCAGTTGAGATGAATTTCTTTTAAAGATACTACCAAGGACTACTTTCCTTTCTTGCACTTTAAATAAGGAATTGTGAAGTCAATCAATATTCACGCCACTTTATAAATCTCTTAAACCACCATACCTGTGAGTAAACCAGTAGTTTTTATATTTTTTAAAAATCATAGACTTATTTAATGGAAACTGAAAATGTAAATCAGCGATAAATAGAGTTTCTAGATGAAGGGAAAGTGGGGCTTAAAGACCACCCCAGCCCAAACTGCCCCTGGAGCTTGAGGGGATCCTTTAAAACCAAGAAAACTGTTCTTGAGGAGATGTCATTCATAGCCTCAGTGCCGCTTCACATTGGGATCGAGTGATATGTACCATGTCATTACTTAGGTACTTTAAATGTGCTAATCAAAGATATTGGCTAACTCTATTTTTATGGGTTTTTCCCCCCGTCTCAATCTGTCCATTGTTTCTGGTTAACTTGCACCACAAAACCTTAATCTCTTCAAATAAATTGACTCTTAACTTCTGATGCCCAAGATTCTAGCAGGGAAGTTCATGAACACTCACTAGACGTGCTGCTGCCTCTAGGGTTCCGTTGGTTTATGTCTCTCCTGCCCCCCTTCCCTCCTCTAGTAATCCTGAGTTTTTGAACACCTGGAACAATGTTGAGGTCTTTCTTTCCTTTCTTCAGCCCACTACAAGGTCAGGCACATAGTATGCACTCAATAAATATTTGCAGAATGAGTGATTTTCCTAGGAAAGAGCAAGAGATTTGGAGTCAGGAGACCTGGGTTTAAGGCTTGGCTCCACAGTATGACTCTGGGCAAATCTTAACCTCTCATAGCCTCAGTGTTCTCATCTGGAATGAGAACATTGTAATGTATGAACATTAACATGGAACATTCCATGTTCATTGTATGAACATGGAATGTAAAGTAGAAATGTGTGTCTCAGCACTGATGCGGGAAGTAAGGCAGGATATGAAGTTCTTAGTGAACTGTAAAGGGATGTACATGAGAGGATTGTTGTTATATCTAGAGGCGGCATCTTAGTCTGTTTTCTGCTGTTGTAACAGAATGCCACAGACTGGGTATTTTATAAAGAAGATTTTAGTTGGCTGACCTGGAGGTTGGGAAGTCAAAGATCATGGTGCTGGAATCTGGCAAGGCTCATCTCATGGCAGAAAGCGAGAGGGTGAAATCAAGTGAGCTCAAGAGAAGAATCAGGTTGAACGCATCCTTTTCATCAGAAACCAAATCTGGAGATAACCAGACAAGGGCATTAATCCCTGCCCGAGAGTGGAGCCCTCCTGGTCTAATCAACTCTTAAAGGCTCCATCTTTTAATACTGTAACAATGGCAATTAGGTTTTCAACCCATGAACTTTTGAGGGACACATTCAAACCATAGCAAGGGGCAACGTTGGCCTGGTGAGCCTTCTGTGCTCCCTTCTGGGGCTGAACAACAGGGATAGATTCATTTGCAGAAAATGTTTGCTAATTATTGTCTGGTTTGAATAATTATCCAGGGATCCTGGAAACAGCTCTTCCCACGGATCAAACTGTCACATCTGCAGCTGACCTTTAAGTAATCTGAGTGGGGGTAATTACAAAGGGCTGGTTTTCTCTAAATATAGCTGTTCCCCAGCTAAAGGTCAACTCAAGGGAGCACAGTTTGATAATTGCAAGCAGTTTGATAGTGAATTGGGGCAAACATTCCCAGGGGTGCCGTCAGTGGTTTCCTCTTACAAAGAACAGGGTGTGATGGGGAGGATCTGACTTTCTGACCCCAAATAAAGAATGTCAGAGTTCCCACTTTATCTAAATTCCAGTAGTAAAGTGGCATCATTTGTGGGAAGGTAACTGTAGTGAAAACTTTTACATGGAGTGGAGTTAGATCCTCTGCCTCTGGAGTTCCAGAGTCCTGTGAATTCTGGTACTCTGGGCTCCTTTTTGTTTCCTATGTGTATACCCTGTTTCTCCAGCGAGAGTTTTTGCTCTTCCATGGCTGAGAACTCTAAATTAAACACCAGGATGTGTAAAGCAAGAAAAGATTTGGATGTGGATCCTGATACTGCCAGGATTCTTTATGGGGGCCTTTGGACAAATTGCTTTCTTCATTCAGCTCCAGTTTGCTCAACTATAAAATGGGGCTTGTGAATTACTACCCTGCCTGCCAGGATGGGTGGTAGGGAGATCTAATAAGGAAATATATGGGAAAGGACTTTTCAAGCCTCAAATTGCTCTGTAGATGCTAGAGGAGGTCAAGACACACTCATCTTGTTCTATCTCCTTAGCCTGATCTGAAGCTCATCTATGGTGGGCCTTATGCTTCTCTTGTAACTGTCCTTTCTTCTCACCTTCTCTCTCTCCACCTGGCATTGAAATTAAAAAAACAATTGAGGCAAGTGAATTGGAATAAAAGAGGAAGAATAAGAGAATTAAACAGAAGCAGGGTGGCCACCCTACAAAACGTGAGGTTTGGTGGCTATGGTCTGAGAGTCAAAGGCCCAATCTTATGTTTCCTTTTCCTTCACTAGACCCATGCCCTACTCTTACCTGTCTTCTACCACAATCCCCAGGGGTCCTCTTTAGAGTATATCTTAGGTCCAGAAAAATTTTCCCTTTGCCTGGAGTTTCCAAACCCTATCACTTAACAATACTTAGAAAAGTTCTCCCTCCTCCTTTAGATGAAGCAGTGACAATGTTTAATAGAGCTGAGCTGCAATATCCCATTTGCCTGCAGGTGTCACCATTGAGCAGACAATGCATTCATCCATTTCATATCTAAATATGGAGACTGCTGTGTGCTAGGCCTTCTTCTAGGTATAGGTAAAACAGTGGATAAAACAGACACCATCCCTACCCTCATGAGGATGGACAATGACTAAATAAACACTTAGATATACAATGTAATGTCAGGTAATTATCAATGCTATGAAGAAAGGCAGGCTAAGAGGATAGAGACTGAATGGAAGGAGACGATTATTTTAGACAGGGTGGCCAAGGAAGGCCTATCTGTGAAGACGATATAAAAAATGTCGTCAGGCCAGAGATAATGTGTCTACACATTCATGTGTGTAAGGCATATTGCTTTAAAATTTTTTTTCTAGTACTAAATTGAATGTTTTACTCTGAATACTCATTTCATAGAGTTTTGTGGTGGAGTCGGGAGGGGAATAAACCTCAACCTTCCTTAGAGAACCCCCCACCAGGCACCCAGGGAAGAATTGCAATTTGGGGCTCTTAGGCAGAGAGAGGGAGGTGGAGGAATAAACTCTTGCCCTGGCCATGGGTTCCCCTATAGCACCCTCTTCTGTGGCTTCCTATATGGCCTGGTGGCTTTCTGCTGCCTCAGGACCATGTTGGAGCGTGGGCTGTTCACAGTTGCATCTGCCTGGGTGACCCTCCCAGGGGTGCTGATGAGAACAAGCCTCCATCAGAACTCTTCCCCCTTCTCTCTCTCTCTCCTCCCTCCCCTAGCTGGTGAAATTTCTGTCTGGTCCGCTGAGGAGGGGTCAGAGAATGAAGCTCAGCTCTTCCCTTACTTCTGGCCAAGACACTTGTTAAGGCCTGAGAAATCCCCTTCCCTCAAGGGCTCAGAACACAAAAGCCAGAGAAATTTGCAGGATATTTCCGGTTTTTGCCCTGCTGCATCTTTCCCCTGAGGCAATGAGCAGAATGCTGACTCCCTCCTTGGGGATGGTGGGGTGAGCAGGGAAAACACAGGGTAGAAAAAACACATGTTGGATAGACTTGGACCTCAAAATATCATCCCAGCCGCACCTGTTAAGTACGTCCCTGCCTTCGCTGCCTCTCTAAGTTCAATACGTTGTGTGTTGGGGGTACTTAGAGTGAGGGTCTTGACATCTGTGTTTGTTTTGATGGTCACGTTCAAATCCATGTCTGCTTCCTCTAGGGTAAGCGTGATTTCTTCTAGTTAAAGTATGGGGAAAAAAATTAAGTAGTATTAATAGTTTTTCTTTTCTCCCTAAGTGAACAGTGAAACTGGCAGGCAAAAGGCGACAGAAAGCATTTCCTTAGCTTTCGGGTGACTTGGAAGCTCTTGTCTAAAAATACGGACAAGCAGGAGTGTGAGGGAGTGTGTGGGAGGCTTGTCCCCACGGTTCTCCACAGTCAGGACCACGGGGGCCATTGTGGGAAATGCGCCAAAATGTCTCTGCTAAGAGCCTCTTTTAAAATAAGCTCCCCTCCCATTCTGAGGTTTACAACAAACTTCTCAGCAGACATGGGCAATTTTTCCCAAGCCCTTGAAATGAAAGACAAAGGAAGTGGAGTGACAGGGCATCCGTGGAGAAAGGGCTTGCTGGGCAGGCCAGGCCAATTAGCTGCCTTCCACCCCTGGGCTCTCCGTGGTGGTCTTCCAGAGTTTGGTGGGGAGAGGAGGGGAGCCCGGGGGCCTGGCGGGCCTGACACCCAATTAGTACTCATTCACCGACTGACCAGCCCAGCTGGCCAGCCTGCTCCCTTCCAGCTGCTCAGCAGCCGGCTCCGGCAGCTCTAAGAACAGGGGGTGCTAATTGGATGCTGAAGCCCAGCCGCTTCTCCATCAGCCCAGCGCAGCCTTGTGAAGGCTCTGGCTTTCTTGACCACGCTCTTGTCCCTGGTTCCGTCGTCAACTCGTCTTCCCTGGGAAAATGCCACTCCTCTCAAATATAAATGTAACAGCCAGCCCTGCAGCTTCCACCAGAATTCTTGAAGAGCACAAGTCAAGGCAGAGGCAAGGTCAATGGGAGAACGAATAATGTGAGGGAGGAGAGGATGAGAGGTCCTGGGGGCCATCAGGTTCCCTGGGGTATTGGAGGAAGCATGAATGTGGGAGACGAGGAGACCTGCCACTGACTCTCTGTGGTGTCTTTCACTCTTGGGCCTCAGTTTCCCCATCTGCACACAAGGGGACCTGACCAGATACCCTGTATGCACCCTTCCAGCCCTGATGTGGAACATCTTTGAATCAAGACTCTGGGGAGTCTGCAGATCCCTGCAGTGGGGTGGGCTGTAGGCACCTTGGGACCCCCGAGTCACAGGAGTCCTTTTTGAGCTCAGTGCAGTTCTGGCTCTGGCTGATGAGGGCCCTGAGCCTGCTTCTTAGAAGACTTGGTTCTCTAAGACAAGTCAAGATCCTGGGAGAACACCCCTGCTGTCCTGGTCCTGTGAATCTAGATATTCAAGTGGTTTTCTTGTTTCCATGTTTCCTGCTGTGTCAGTGATTCCAGGGATGTCTCAGGGTCACAGTAGGTTCAGACTGTGCTCTCGGGAAGGGACCGCAGCCCCATGCCCCTTTCCCAAGGCAGCCCCCAATGTGTGTGCACAGTAACAGCCAAAGGGTCTGGCCTCACTGCCTCATCTCAGGTGTCTCAAAACAAACAAACAAACAAACAAACAAAAATCCCCAAACCTGACTAATAAATCAATAAAAACAAGAACCTTCCAGGAGAAGGATGATGAGGAGCACCTTGTGAGTTTCCAGGAGCTGGGCACAATAGAGAAACCATTATACTCTTCTGGCCAGGGGTAGCTTAGGGCACAAGATGCCCCATCCATGGCAGGCCAGTCCTTGGTCCCCAGTGACTACCTCCTAGCACTGTCCAGGCCAACCCAAGTTCTGGAAGGACCACATGACCCCTGAATGGGACCAAGGAGAAGCTTCTGAATTGTATTTTCTGAATTTCCTCCAGGTGAGGCCTGAAGAGAGTGGACACTGTTGTTACCCAGGTAACACGATAGACACAAAACCTGGCAAGACGGGAAAAGAGCAGAAACAAAACTCCCCAGACTACTGAGGGCAGCTGGGATGATCCTGGAATCTTTAAGATCCACGTTGATTTGGGAGCCTGGACAGCAACTCTGCACACTGCTGAAATTCAGGAATGACTCTGAAACAGAGAAAGTAATTCCTAATCAGTTTAAGTGAACGACAGATGACTCTTCCCTGGGAGTCTGCAGCACTGAGAGAATTGCTGTAATTGCAGGCAGTTGGCAGAGAAATCAGGCGCCTGCCTCTAGTCCTTTAGGCTGCGTTCCCGGGGGACCCCCCAGTTTAGAGACCCTCCCACTGAGACTTGGCTCCCTGAGCTGATCCCCCCGTGGGGATGTTGACCACAGCTTGTTTGCATATGGCTTGAATTTTGGTTAGGGGCTTTCTGATTGCAGCCTGATTTGTCGTTTAAAATATTATGCGCAGAAATCAGGATGCACATGGAATTTTGATTCTAGCCGTTCTTTGTGCTTGGAGAGACAAGGCTTCTCCCAGGGAAGTCTGTAGAATATGCTGTGCAAGGGAGCCTCTGCAACTTTCCAGGAGTTTCGGTTACTCAGGGAGTCATGGCAACCCGGCCTCAATGTCAGCAGTCTAGGTTCTGGTCCTGGCCCTGCCACTGATGTCAGTGGAACTTAGGGCAAGTCTGATCATTGAGTTGAGTGTCACTTTCATGCTCTATGAAATGGAGATAATAAAAAGCAGCATCAGAGAGATGTTGTGAGGACCAAATTAATCTTGCAGGCAAATGTTTATCACCATGTCCGGCATATAATACAGAGTAGCGTCTATTAATCATTATAAAGTGCTTAGCAAATAGTAGGTATTTTGTCAGTGGTTCCTATTGTTGTAATTATTATTGAAACACAGATCTGACCATGTGCACTTCATGTGTGTATGTGTGTGTGTGTGTGTGTGTGTGTGTGTTTGAGAAGGAGTCTCGCTCTGTTGCCCAGGCTGGAGTGCAGTGGCACGATCTTGACTCACTGCAACCTCCACCTCCTAGGTTTAGGCGATTCTCCTGCCTTAGCCTCCTGAGTAGCTGGGATTACAGGCACACACCACCACGCCTGGCTAGTTTTTTGTATTTTTAGTAGAGATGGGGTTTCTCCATGTTGACCAGGCTGGTCTCAAACTCTTGATCTCAGGTAATCCGCCCACCTCGGCCTCCCAAAGTGCTGGGATTACAGGTGTGAACCACAGCACCCGACCACACTTCATGTTTGAATTCCTTTGTTAATCCTCATGCCTTTAGAACTGTTTTTCAAATTGTACTGCTTGGTGCCCTGGGAATTCTGAGGCTGAGGACCTATCTGTTTGGTGTTCAGAAAACTGAGGCTGAGAGTGGTAAACCAGCCAAGGTCACACAGATATGAAACTACAGACCCAGGAGTCCAACCCAGATCCCGCCACGTTTCTTCCCAATGTACCTCATGATCCAGGCACACTGGACTTCTCTCTCTTCCTAAAACTCTGTAGTTATACTGCTTTGTATAAATTCCCTCTGCCCGGAAACCTCGTTACATTTATTCGTCTGTCTAAAGTATATCTTTGTCTGAAAAACCTTCCCGGGTCTCTTAAGCAGTCTTTGTCTCAGTGCTAGGTGTCTCTGTTGGAGCTCTGGACATGTATCCATGTAGCCTGACTAATTTTCTAATATATTTTATAGATTCTGGGGTATACGCTTCTTCTCATTTTAGCATGTTTGTAATTAGGATCCATCCTACCATCTTACAATTGCTGCTACTCAGACGGGGGTAGTGATGTGACCTCCAGGGGCTGAGCCTTCACTTCACTGATGTGGTTATGCAGTTATGCCAGGACACCTGGTCAGACGCCAGCAGGCAGGCCCTTGATAGCCTATCAACAAAATATTTGATGACCATTTGGAAAAGGAAATAAGTTTTGTTTATTGTCTGAAACTTTTTGTTGACACATCTGGGAAGATCAAGAGAAGCTAGTGGCCAGTCACGGTGGCTCACGCCTGTAATCACAGCACTTTGGGAGGCTGAGGCAGGCAGATCACCTGAGATCAGGAGTTGGAGACCAGCCTGGCCAATGTGGTGAAACACCGTCTCTGCTAAAAATAGAGACAAATTAGCTGGACATGGTGGCATCTGCCTGTAGTCCCAGCTACTTGGAGGGGTGAGGTGGGAGGATCACTTGAGCCCAGGAGGTTAAGGCTGCAGTGAGCTGAGATCCTGCCACTGAACTCCAGCCTGAGTAACAAAGTAAGACCCTAAGACCCTGTCTCCAAAAAAAAAAAAAAAAAAAAAAAAAAAAAAGTGAGAAGAGAATAATGAATAATTGGAAGTTCCTAGCATAAAGAAAAGATAAATATTTAAGGTGATAGATTTCCCAGTTACCACTGATTTGATTTTTACACATTATATGAATGTATCAAGTTATCATGTATACCTTGAAAATATTATATATTTTATGTATCAGTAAAAATAAAAAGGAACAGCCAGCACCACAAATGCAAAATGGATATCAACAGCTCAGAAGAAAATCCCAGAGACAGGAGTGGAGCCCTTTTTGAAGAAACACAGGACCATCTCCACTCTTGACGTCACCAGTGATGATTCTATACAGAAGGGCTGGGCGCCCAGCTAAACCCCAGCCTTAAACATGGAACCTTGGCCCTAAGTGAAAATAGCTGACCCCATTTTTCCACCCACATGTTGTGCTTTTGGCCTGCCCCATGTCTATCCTTTGTCCATAAAAGCTGGCAGAGCAATACAAGCAGCTGAGTGTAGAGGAAACAAGCGGCTGACTGGCGAGCAGAGAAGCAACTGAGCATTGGAGACTATGGGTAGATACTGATGACTTTAGGAGGTGTGGCTTCAGAGAGGCGCCTGGCCGGTGACAGCTGGGCTTCAGGGAAAGATCACCTTCCCTTCCCCTTTCCAGCCTCCCTTTCCATAGACAGCCACCCACTGCTCAATAAAATCTTCCGCATTCATCACCTTTCACACAGTTTGTGTGACCTGATTCTTCCTGGACTCCAGACAAGAACCTGGGTGCTGAGAGTGCAGGGGCTGCCACCCTGACCCTCCACTGAGCCGGTTGGTACTTGGCCATCCCTGGACAGTAGAGCTGAAAGAGCATTGGTTGTAACATGCTTGGACACTGCTTTGGGGCCCGCACAGACCCTGCTCCTGCCAGAGAGGAGCAACTGGCTGGTTCCAGTGTCCATTTGCTCTGGTTTCCACACTCTGGTTCCCTTCTGCGAGAAGTGGCCAGGGGCTGGCTGAGTGAAATGAGCCACTCCGGTTCCCACCCACGAAGGGGGTCAAGGGGGCTATCCTGTCTCAATTCCATGTGAAAAAACGTGGACGTTGGTGACTTTGAGTTGAAAAGTGATTCATAAGATTGGACCCTGAACAGAAAGGTTAGGAATACTGCAGCTAACTTTACTGCACTTGTAACAGTCCATTATATATAATTATTAAATAAGTATGAAAGATCACTTTCAATTAAGTGTAAAGTTAAAAAAAAATCTAACCGATGAGAAAGCATTGGGTGGCAGCATTTTTTTCCTTTTTTAGTAGTCTATAAAACAATGCTTTCCTTTACAATCAGTCAATAACTCCTGAGATTGGATGGCGTGCAGGTAACTGCATTCAGTGGAAGCAGCAGCCAGTAGGCCTCGATGAACTGATGTAAGTTTAAAGGAACCTGGGAGGTCACAAAGAGAACGAACCTTCCTGGAGATGGGCCCTGCAGTTATAAGTCTCCATAGCTGGTCATTCTTCAGGGAAATGATGTTCTTTGTGTGAGAATGGCACAGAGGGGAAGCCACTGGCATTTTAGGAGGGGCAGTTCTTTGTTATGTGGGAGTGTTCCATGCGTTACAGGATGCTAGCATCCTTGGCTTGTACTAAGTTCTGCAGTGCCTCCAAGACATTTGACAACTGACAAAGTCCCCCGAGGCCCCACACATTCCAGACGCCCCCCTGGGGGCAGTACCACGCTGGGTTGAGACCACCAGGCTACAAGATGCAGATGATTTGATACAGCCCTGCCCCCTGTTGGTGAACAGCATGGATGTCTCCCTCTCCAAAGCTTCGGGTCCTCGTCTTTCACTGCAGCGCAGCATTGCCGGGATGACTCCAGTCCCAGCGTGAGCCTGGCTCTGGTGTGGAGGGGCTGGGGGCACCATCCTGGGCATTTCTGCCTCCCCTGTCGGCCCCAGCCAACCTTCCTTTGCCCGGGGGCTGCTTTCCAGGAGTATTTTCTCTGCATTCCTCAAGCCAGCCGGGGAGAGAGAGGCACGTCGCCTCCTTTTCATTTACATGGGGATTACTGGAGACCAGAAAAGTGCTTTAAAATGATATAATGTCTCTGCACCTCATCAAACCCTTCCCCTTCCACCAATTTCTGCCTGATTTACAGTTAATATTGCACACTCCCATCACCCTGCCGGAGAAGCGGTGATTATTTCTCCATTGCCATAAAGAATGTAAAGGAGATGGGAAAAATCAGGTGAATTCAGAGAAAGTTTAGTGTAAAAAAAAAAAAAGTGCTGGGGGAGGGGGTGTCAGGGAAGGCAGTATAATAATGGGAGCAAAAGTATTCCTGGAAACAATTTCAGAGTCAAGCAGTTCCTCCAGGCTTCAAGACAGAGCCTGCAGGCATGGGCTGCTGCCCCGCTAGATGAGTGTACCGGGCCAGGATGGGGTGGGCTTGTTGGGGAGCCCTGCCTGGGTGCTTGTATGCCTGGGGCTCTGGATAAACCGACCCCACTCTAGAGCCAGCCCACCCTGAGAGAGGGCGAGAGCACTGGCCCGTCCTCCCCACTGCCTGCCATCCTAAGAATGTCTGGTGAACATTTAGCCTTCAAGGCCTTTGAGATGCAGAGGTAACCCTGAATTTGTAGTTTCTTGGTAGGTATTTCTTTATTCTGCTTGATTTCATTGGATACTAATAACCCTAATGTGGGTTCTGGGCCCAAATCCTGGCCCTGACAAGGACCAGCTGTGAGATCTGGGGAGGTCATTTCCATCTCTGTTCCTCTGTCTTCTCTTCTATAAAATGGGATTAACTGGCATGTGGTAAGTGCTAATAAAAAACCATGCGCTGATTCTCTTTACCCATCGTTAATCAATCATTGATCACTGTTAGCAGCATCACCACTATTCCACAGCAGGTGAGTCTGTGAATTACCATCTTCTTTCCAGTTTGCCAATGATGGACTTTTGCTGATTTTACGATTAAGGAGCTGAGTATCATTTAGTATCATTTGTGATTCTTCAGGGGAAAGAGATGCTCTTAGTCTCCCAAATAATCCATCAGCCAAAGGAAATGATGGAATCCACTAGACTTAATTACTGCTACTGTAGTAACCTGGTATTTCCGTGATCTATTCCCACCTAACAAACTACCCCAAAATTTAATGACTTAAAAATACAACAATTCTGTTATTGCTCATGGTTCTGCAATTTGGGCAGGGTTTGGTGGGGGGTGGTAATCTCTGCTCTCTGTGTGTGCAGCTGAAGTCTGTGGCACAGCTCGATTTAGGGCGTATATCTGGGGCCTTGGTTCTCACTGTTGGTCGAGTTCCTTGTTCCCCACATGGTCTCTCAAGGTGATTAGCTCAGGCACGCTCACAACAGCAAGATGGCCTCAGTATAGTCTAACATCCTAGACAGTAGCTGGCTTTCCCCAGAGTGTGCACGCACATGCGTGCGTGCACACACACACACACACACACACACACACTCTCTCTCTCTTTCCCAAAAACTGCCAGGACTTCTTAAGGCCTAGACTCAGAATTGGCACAGTGTCACATCCACCACATCCTATTGGTGAAAGCAGATTACAGGGTGCAGCCCAGAATCAAGGTCATGGGTGTACCTGAGGAACGAAAATCAGGTAGTTCATTGCAGGCATAATTATTTTTTTCCTTCTTCCACAACAATTTAGATTGCATTTTTACTTTCATGCTTATCTTTTATTGCACATGGATCTTTACTGCAAGTGACCTCAAATCAAATCATTTTATTTCTTTTGCTTTTTAAAAAAATTAGTCAAGAGAGCAAAAAGGAAGTCTGGGTGGTCTGTGGGCACCCCTCTCTGTGTCTCTGGATTTCTGGGTCTTAGACCCCTCTTCCTGCTTCTGTGGCTGATTTCTCCATCCGTGAGCATCTCTCCCTGTCTCTAGAACCATGTTTATCTGTTCCCATCTCTGAGCCTCTCATCCTTGTCTCTCTGAGACTCTGTGGCTGTGACTCTCTCTCTTTGACTCTGTATCTTTCTGTTCTGTGCACATTTTTCTTTGTCTTCACTTCTGCTAGTCTCTCTGTCTGTGGATCTGTCTCTGTCTCTCTCTCCCTCCCTACGCATCTTCTGTTTTTTCTCTCAGTCTCCCACAATCACTGTTTTAGCCATAGATACAGTCCTTGTATTGCTGTACAACGTGGCCTTCTTACTGATGTTGTCAGAGAACTTCATGCTTTGTCTTTGGCCAATACTCCAGGGGCTTCCTGAGTAAGAGAGGCCCAGCCTCCCCAGGAGACCTTGTCTTATGCCAAGAAAGCACCTAAGAGATTCCTTTCCTTCCTTTGTTCTCAGCATCTGGGCCCTGGAGTCTGAGAACTGCCTGGACCCCATAGCCTTGCCAAGTCTGGGGAGTGCATGCCTCAGCCCACAGGGGCCTCCCTTGGGAAGCAGGGGCTGGAGAGGAGGTGGTGAGTGGGGCGGGGCAGGGAGAGGATGGGGGAAGTAGAGACGGAACTCCATGGCCCAGCATTTGAGGAGCTGTAAAAGGAAGAGGAATGTTTGGTGAGAGTGAAAAGGATGTGTCCACTTCTGCAGGGCAGGTGCTGCGGACAGCCCTTGGGACAGAATAATGGGATGGAACAGATGTAGCTGTGCCTCGCCGCTGCAGTACAGTGGGTTCCAGGAGGGTGGCAGCCTTGCCGGGCACACAGCAGGCTGTGAAATACGGAATGACCCCATTTCTAATAGCTGTCCAATGGGAACCACTGGTTCAATAGGTAGTGAGTAGCCTATCTCTGGAGTTATGCAAACTGAGGCCAAACAACCAGTGGACCTGTGGAGTTATAAACCAAAGGCCCATTGAAACAGAGCCTCACACCCCTGACCAAGTGTTCCCTTTCCTCTCCCCAGATGCCCCACTCTGCAGCTCCTCCCTGCTTTCCCTATTTGCATCCTTGTCCCTGTACGCTGGCTGGCAGAGGCGGGTGCAGGCTGGGCAGGGCCAGCACTGAGGCAGGACTGCAGGCAGGCAATACTTCCTGAGCCTGCTGGTAATCACATCCTCCGAGGAGCTCATCTGAAAATGACCTTCACTCTCCTTCGGCACCTGATCACATGCAGGTTGCAATGGGTTGCACACGGCATCTCTCCAAGGTGCTGCAGGCAGCTTCCAAACACTACAAAGCAAGGGGGAAAGTAACTCAGGATTTAGAGAACAAACATACCAATTTCTTGTCCACTTTCAAAACTGAGTTTCTGCAGAGTTCTGGTGCAGAACTCTGACCCTGCAAAGATGCTCTTCTAATCCCAGGCCTCCCCATGTCTTCCATGTGGAGCTCTGGCTGGAGTTGGGCCAAGCAAAACAGATCCCAAGAGCAGGTGACCTCCTGGGTACATCAGCACAGCCGCAGACAACAGTGCCTGAATAAATGGGTGCACCTGCCCTCAAAATCACATCCATCTGCACAGGCGAATGCTCAAGGTCACACACACCCACAGATTCACACACACCCACATATTCACACACACATGCACTGAAAAAGCATACCTGCCCTCATAACATGCACTTGTGGGGAGGCACAGTTACGCTAACAAACCCACTCATATGCTTTGATGCAGTCACATGCATGGGTACATACACCTGCATGCCAGCGCCTGTGTGCATGCCTGCACTTATGAGAAGATACACCTCAAACCACACCCGATGCCCATATGTGTGTAAGCAGGTGATAAGCACTCAGCAAAATCTCACTCATGTGAAGGCAGACCTACACAGACACCCGAGTGTGGACATACACACTGGTGCACCCACACGTACACACCCACGCACAGCTGTACACACAAATATACAAGTGGCACACTATGTTCATACACTTTTGTTCCCCTCCCTTCCCCTCCTCTCCTTTCCTCCCACAAATGAGTGTGAGGTGGAGCATAGCATAGTGATAAAGACTGGTTCACATCTTGGCGGTGCCATTTTCTAGCCCTGTGTGACCTTGAGCAAGGTATTGAATGTCTCTGTCTCTGTTTTTTCATCTGTAACATGTGGATAACAGTAGTATGGACTGCACAGGATTTTTATGAGGATAAAATCTATTCGTATGTGTAAAGCTCTCGGAATAATGCCTCACCCGTGGTAGACTCTCCTCGGGCTGCCTCTGTCTGCTGCAGAGGAACTGAGAAAGGCCGAAGCACTGGGTTTGTGGCAAGAAGTGTCTGGTGCAATTCCAGGCCTTGTTCTTTAGGCCTCTGTGACTCCAGGCTCAAACTTCATTCCCTGTGCCTTGGTTTCCTCACCTGTGAGTGTGAACAAGCAGTCTTGCCCTGGCTGCTGCCTCCTGGGAGAGCTGAGGGCTGTGGCAAGTACAGCTCTTCAGGAGCTGTCGGATGTGGTGATGCTGGAGAGAATTTCACCTTTTGGACCACAGGACCTGGGAGACTCCATCTGGAGCCTGGCATTGGCTGAAGGGCAGCCGGCACAGGCACACCAATGAAGGGCCCATGTGTCTCCTACTTCTCCCTGACTGCAAGCTCTAGTGCCTGGCGCTGTCGCCATCAGAGTCACCCATGTGAGTTTGAATAGACCAATAACAAGGTCTGAAATTGAGGCAGCAATTCATAGCCTACCAACCAAAAAAGTCCAGGACCAGACAGTTTCACAGCCGAATTCTACCAGAGGTACAAAGAGGAGCTGCGTACCCGTTGCACGTGCTGAAGGTTTCTGGGAAGTTACAAGTGCTGTTTGGAAGGAAAAATGCTGCAGCTTCCATTGCACATGGAAGGAAGCACAGCTGCTGGTTTTCCTGGGCCACAGGGGCTCCCCCTTTTCTCTAGAGGGCCCTCCTCTTTTTCCCCAGAAGTGCAGTTCAGGGAATGGGCAATGGAAAAGGAGGAGAGACCTTGTGCAGTCAGCCAGATGAGCCAGCTCTACTTGGTGGTCGCTGGGGCAGTCAGGGAGATCCCATCAGATCATGCCACTCCCGTGTGGAAACATTCCAGGGTCTTCCAACGTCAGAGGAAGATCCCAACCCCTGCTCCAGGCCCCCAGGGCCTCTGTAAGCTGTTCCTTTCTGCCTCTCCCACTGGTCTGCCCCTCCCGTCCTTCATTCTGCTGCAGCCATGCTGGCCTCCTTTCTGTTCCTGCTCCTGTTCAGGCTTTGTCCCTGTGGTTCCTTCTGCCTGGAACGTGCCTGTTCCAGTTGTGCATGGCTGACTCCTCGCCATGCAAGACTCAATCCATTACACCTCCTGGCAGAAGTCAACCCTGATGTGCCTCCTCATGCTCTGACCAACTGCCGTGCTTGATTTCCCTGGCAGTTACTGCACTTATCATCCACTTCAATGACCTTTTTATTTTTTATTAAAATTTTCTTATACATTTTATTTGTACATATCTATGGGGTATACATAACATTTTGTTACACGCATAGAATGTATGATGATCAAGTCAGGGCATTTAGGGTATCCATCACCTGAGAATTTATCATCAAATGACCTTTTAAAAATACTTTCATTTATTGCCTGTTCCGTGATGCAGACCCCACTGGAATGTGGCCTTATGAGGGCAGGCTGCCCCCAGTGCCTAGTTAGTAGTAGATGCTTAACTAATATATGCTGTCTCAATAACAAAATGCTTCCCTTTCTTACCTGCTGCCATGTAATTCCACTGTTCTCGGGAGTAGGACTGTGACATTGTACCATGAGTGCTTTGTGGTGAATGATAAAGGACCAGTGCTGTGAGTGATTTATTTAAAAAAAAAAAAAGATAAATCAGAGCGATTCAAGGATCTCCCTGTCATGATAACACTCTCACTTTCTCAAATTCCAGTACAGTTTCTGAGTGAATTAGACAGAGAAAGAGTTCCAGCCAAAGGGGACTAGAACTGTGTCCTCAGTCCCATCCCTGCCTCAGCTGTACTGTTAATAAGGTGACAAATTCACGTTATACTTTTGGTTTCATCAAAATCTGGGTGTGCTATGAGGTTTTAATCCACAGGCAAATTCCTTGTGTATTTGAGCATCCCTGGGGAGGGGCAGGGGTCTAGAGAACCAGCCTGCAGACCATGGGGGAGCAATGTATACTTGCTGTGGTAAGTCACGGAGATTCTGGGATTGTTTCTTATGCAGCACTATTGTAGCAATAGTTGACTAGCACACTAGGATGTGAATTGAGTGTTATGTTGGCGAGAAAGGTCTTGGCCAAATGTCAGTGATGCAAAGTCCAGAGGGCAATTTGGGGTGGGGGGATTCTGATCGCATCAGTGGTGTTGAACTCTTCTAATTTGTTTCTGCTTTGGTTTTGAATCTTAAACCCATCCGAGCACTGCTCGTGCTCAGAATGATTGCTGAGATGATGATGGATGAAATGAATGAGTAGCAGGCCTGAATCTTGGTCCATAAATTCAGCCAAAGAAGAAGAATTACATTTCTTATTTTTTGAAAATCAGATTGACTTCTAATCAGAGCCCTCTCCTGGGAGTGTGGTTAAACCAAGCTTTATAAAAAGAAGTCTATCTTTTCATTCATTAAATTTTCTGCCTCCAAAGAAATAGTCTGGCCCAGTGGAAGGAACATGAAACTCGGGTCAAGATGATCTGAGTTCAGATCCTGCTTCTGCACTTATCCATCACGTGACCTTGAGTAATTCATCCCCTTGAATCTCAGTGTCCTCATCTGTAGAATGGGACCAATGGTTCCTTCCCCTTAGGGTAGTGGGGGGGTTTAGTGGGATAATCCAGTGATCCCAGGGCAGTGCCTGTCATAGAGAACGGGCTATGAAATAGCTCCCCTTTTGGCCCCCTGAAGTGTCAACCGGGTGACATCATCTTACAAAAGTCAGGAGAACCCCCATGAACTCATCATTAGCTATAGTCATCACCAGCTCATGGCCATTCTTGTTAGCTCTCTCCCTACCCTCATGCCCTCCCCCATTGTCTTGAAGCAAATCCCAGAATTAATATATTTATTTTCCTCTGTGTATGTTTGAAATGTTTACATATTAAAAAATAACAAAGTGAAGATGATAATGCCTACCTCATAGCATGGTTGGAGGACAGCAGGAGAGAATTTATGTAACAGACCAATGCCTAATAGTCAGCAGGGTTCTAACCCCATTCTGGGATGAGAAAGGACTTCCTAAACAAAGCAACATCAACAACAAAGAGAGTTTAAAATGTATCTATTTCGAGAAACAACATAAACACAATTAAAGGCAAGCAAACAAAGAAACAAAGATTCTCAACTAAAAGAGTTAATATCCTCATTATTCACCGAGAGCTCTGACAATTCACTAAGTTAAATACTAACACTTCAATTACAAAACGGGAGAATAACATAATTCACAGAAGATGAAATACAAATAAACATGTGAAAAAACATTCCACTTTGCTAATAATCAAAGAAATAGAAATTAAGACAAGATTTAAGAAATGGTAATGCCCAGTGCTTGAAAGGGTCAAGCCTTACAGTGCTCTCGGATCCTGTTGTTAGTCATTTGAATTGGTATCTCTCTTCTGGAAAACAGAAGTGGAACTATGTATTAAAAACTTAAAATATAAGCTGAGACTTCTTATTAAAAACCTTAAAAGAAAAACCACCCATATCCTTTGCAGCTAGGATTTTCTATCTCTAGAAAATACTCAGAAATTCAGGCAAAAATTTATACACAATGATATTCATTATTTATAATGGAATTTTTTTTAAAAGAAGCAACCAAAATCTTCCACAGTAAGAGAGTGCTTAAATAAACTATTGTATATCTAGATGATATAACATTCCTTAGTCATTAATAATTATATTTTCCAAGAATTTTTGATGACATGGGAAAATACTTACTTTATATTGCTAAATGAGAAAAACGGGTGATAGAACAGTATGTCTTCATGCTGTATAATCCTGATTATGTAAATAAATAAATATACATGTAGAAGGGTGATCAGTGAGGCAGAACAAAAGTATTGCAGAGACACTCTGCATTTTTTAAAGTTGCTAGCAGATTTAAGTTCCTACCAGTCTCTGGTGTTAAAGGCAGAAGTCACCTTGGAAAAATGGTTCTTTGTTTTGGATGTCCTTTAGTTATCCAAACGTAGGACAAATATCCACTCAGTGTTCTTGGGATACTATTGAGTGTTGGGGAAATTCCCAAATGCAAATAATAAAAGCTGAGAGGTAAAATATTCCATTACTATTGTTATTTTCAGAAGAAAAGACTGTTTCGTGTTAGAGTGGGGCTATCCCTGAAAGAGATCTTTTTGATATTAAAGGATTTTTCTTTTTTCTTTTCAGGGAAGATCAGTGGGAAAAGGGAAGGAAAGCAGGATAGGAAGAGTTTCATTCATTCGTTCAGTGAGGAATGATTGAGTGTCTACCACATGGCAGGCACTGTTCTAGACATCAAAGTGGTACTGCCCGGCAAGATGGAGTTCCAGCTCTCATGGGGCTTAATCTAGAGAGGGAGACAGACAGTAAACGAACACAAGTCTAATATGCCAGGATGTGATAAGTGTTATAGAGAAGAAAGCAGGGAAGAGGACCAGGGAAGCATGTGATGGGTGTTATTTTATGTGGGGGCTGGGGTCAGGGAAGACCACACTGCTGGGTAACTTTCGAACAGAGGTCTGCAAGAGGTGAGAGAGTGAGTCACGTGGACATCTTGGGGAGAGCATCGAAGGCGATGGGGACAGCAAGGACAAAGCCTTAGAGAGGGAAATGTGCCTGGACAATTTGATGACTAGCAAGGAGGCTGGTGTGGCCCAAATAGAGGGCCAAAGGGGAGACTGGGGGGGTGGCGCCTGGAGGGATGTTGGATCATACAGGCTGTGGTGTAAGTACTTCAGATTTTTGTAAAGGCAACCTTACCGAGGTATAATTTCTGTTATAAATGTACCCATTTTGAGTTCATTAGTTGGGTCTTGACAGACATCTCCACCTATGCAACAACCACCATGAAGACACAGAACATTTCCATCACCCTCATTGCCCTTTGCAAGCAATCCCTGCCCACCCTAGCCTGGGGCAACCATAAGTCTGCTTCTTGCCACTGGAAATACAATGACATTCACTCTGCATCGGGCTTCTTTTCCTCAGTGTGTTGATTTTGAGATGCATCCATGCTGCAAGTATGACTAGTTTGCTCCTTTTTATTGCTAAGCAGTTTTCCCTTACATGCCTGCACCCAGGGTATTTATCCACTCGCCTGTTGATGGATGTTTGGAGTTTGCTAGTTTGGGGTTCTTATGAGTAAAGCAGCTATGAGCATTCTTGCACACTTTTTGTGGACATACATACTCACTTCTCTTGGGTAAATACCTAGGAGTGGAATTCTGGGTAATAGGGTAAGTATATGTTTAGATTTATTAGAAACTGCCAGTTTTCCAAAGTGGTTGTACCATACATTCATCAACAATATATGGGACTTTCAGATGCTCTAGTTCTCACCAACACTTGGTATGGTGAGTCTTTTTAATTGTACCGTTCTCTAGGGTGTATAGTGGCATTTTGTGCTTTACTTTGTTAGCACAGTGATCTCAGGCAATTTATGTAAGCTCCCTGAACTCTGGTTTCTTTGTAAAATGGGGCTAATGATAGTTCCTACCTCACAGCAATGCTACGAGGATTAAATGTGATGGTTTAGGTAAAGCATTAGTGCAGTGCTGGGCACATGGCAAGTACCCGGTAGAGAGCAGCTAGCTATCATTATCTCTTAACAGACGGATGCTCTCTGTGCTCCCAACCACAGCCCCCCATTTGTTTATCATCAACCTTCTACCATGTGGCTGCAGCCCACAGATCCCATTGGTGAGGGAGGGCTGTCTCTCTTGTGTACCCTGATCCCTGTCCCCTGACCTGGGACCCGACAAAGAGGAATCCCCCAAATCACTAATAATCTTTATGTTAGGTCTCATCTATCCCAAGTGCCACTTAAAGGCGTTTCCCAGTGAGCATTGTTCACAGCCATTAAGATAAAAAATGATTTTCAGCCAGGTGCAGTGGCTCATGCCTGTAATCCCAGCACTCTGGGAGGCCAAGGCGGGCGGATCACAAACGAGGTCAGGAGTTCAAGACCAGCCTGGCCAGCATGCTGAAACCCCATCTCTACTAAAAATACAAAAAAATTGGCCTGGCATGGTGGCACGCACCTGTAATCCCAGCTACTCAGGAGGCTGGGACAGGAGAATTGCTTGAACTGGGTGGTGGAGGTTGCAGTGAGCCAAGATCTCACCACTGCACTCCAGCCTGGATGACTGAGACTCCGTCTCAATTAAAATAATAATAATAATAATAAATAATTTTCAAGTATTTCCTCAAGCTCCACCAGGGCCGATTCTCATCAGCCAGATGGAGCGAAGACTCTTCCAGGGGCAGGTTAAGTAGCCAGGAGCTGAGGCTGGTATCCAGGCAGGCCCTGAGAGAAAGGGACCTCGGTCCGCCCCGCTGCCTGCTGCCACCGAGCAGCCATGATGATCACGCCTCCCCGCTCTCCGCTCATACTCCCTCAAGGAGATCTTGAATATTTATCATGTATTAGGTGAAAAAAGAAGTGGAACAGGAGGAAATTGTGTTACTGCATATGAAATTTGCCTGAAAAGTTTCCACTCTTCCTCTAGTTGGAAAATAGTTTTGATTTGAAATATGAAGCGTCTCTCCAACTTATTATCTCAGAGGCGAGAATGGAAAATGATGCTCCTTGGGTTTCAGGTGGAGCCGCCGGAGGTAGTGGGCGTTTATGGGCACCAAGAATTGTCTGTCGAAATTGCCCCTTGTGCATCAAAATTGCACATTGCTTTTTTCCTCTCTTGCTGCTTCCCCCACCGAAATTTGCCTGCAGCTCACAAGCAGGAGGGAGCAGAGAGGAGCATGTAGAGGGAGGTACCCTTGTGCGCCACAGAAGGCCCAGACTCATTTTGTCCTGGACACACACTGGGCTGCAGCAGCATCTGCTCTGTGTCATTCAGTTCTAGGCTGGAAAGATTCTCCTGGGCCGCAGAATCCAATTCCCTCTGCAGCGACATTCTGTGCTTTTCAGGGTTACTGCCCCCTTTGAGGCTTGGGAGACAGCTGTGGATCCACTTTGCAGAAAAGCACACACAGCTATCACCTCATGTGGGGTTCGTACTCTCCCTACATTTAATACATCTCCTGGTTAAGAACAGTCTACACTGACATGAAAAACCACCACCACTAAATTAAAAGGCACTATGGAGCATTCATCATTAAAAGGGTAAGTACATGTAAGGGGTACTTAGCATAGTACCTGGCATGCAGTCAAGTGCTCTTCCCATTGTAGCTGTCATGTAATCCTGATGACAACTCTGGGTGCTGCCATCCCCATACTATAGATGACATATCTGAGGCCCAGAAACTTTAAGACATTTGGTAAAAGTCACACAGCAGGGCCAAGATGGTAACCTAGGTCGTCTTTCTGACCCTGAGCTTGTCCTCTTTTTTTTTTTTTTTTTTTTGAGACAGAGTCTTGCTCTGTCACCCAGGCTGGAGTGCAGTGGCACAATCTCAGCTCATTGCAACCTCGGCCTCTCAGGTTTAAGCGATTCTCCTGCCTCAGCCTCCCAGTAGCTGGGGTTACAGGCGCCCACCACCGTGCCTGGCTGATTGAACTTGTCCTATTAATTAATACTCACCTTGCAGGTGGATCTCACCTCTCCGTGTTCATCTCCAGTGACAGGGTCTTTGCAGTCCCTCAGAGCTGAGCACCCTTCCATGTCTGCATTGTTCTGACTTTTAGAAAAGCTTTCCCTTACCCGAAGCCCAAACTTGCATCCTGGTTTTAGCCCTGTCCTCTGTGGCCACACATGACACAGGCATTCCTGCTGTCTCATCATAACCCTGCAGAGATTTGAATTCAGTCATGCTCTTCCAGCTGCCTCCTTCCTCTGCATCCTGAGACTTGCTCAAGGTCACCTAGCTTGAACGTGGCGAAGGCAAGATTGAAATTGGGTGTGTTCATGTCCTGTGACTGCTGCAACAAATGACCACAAACTGGGTGGCTTCAAACAACAGAAGTGTATCCCTTCATATTTCTGGAAACCAGAGCTCTGAGATCAAGGTGTCAGCAGGTTTGTTTCCTTCTGGAGAATCTAGGAGAGTATCGGCTTCTTGCCTTTTCTGGCTTCCAGTGACTGACAACCTTTCTTGTCCTACTGATGCGTCACTCCTACATGTGCCTCTGTCTTCATGTTGCTTTCTCCTCTGTCTGCCTATATTCTCCTCTTCTTTTCAGGACACGTGTCACTGAAAAACCCAAGATGATCTCATCTCTAGATCCTTAACTACATATATATATAGAGAGAGAGATTGTCCATGGGCACTTAAAGGAAAACTGGGGAAGTTTTTCCCTCAGTAAATTCTGCCCTCAAAAAATATAGTACAGAGATTATCTTCAGATCATAATTCAGTTGGGTAGAAAAGAACAACAAAATCAGGGAACAAGAAGCCCCCGCTGCATGGAAGCATGGTGGAGAAGTAGTGGGAAAAAGCTCGAAATGTCAGAGAAAAAATGCATAGTTTTAAACATTTAGCCTTAAATTCAATAAACAAGAATGAGAACAAAGCATCTAACCTAGAAAGTTTAAAAAAAAATCACAAAATGAACCTAAGAAGAGGAAAAAGTTAATAAACTACTGAGAATAATGTAATAAATTAGAAAACACAGAAAATAGAATGAGAATAGAATAAAATCCAAAAATTATTTTAAAAGACAATAAAATCAGTTTCTATTCCTAATCAAAAAAAATTCAGAAGGCAAATATACCCAAAATATAAATAATAAAGAAGAGTGAAAACAGAGGCAAAATTAATCATGAAAACTTTGTTCAACTCTACAAAAACAAATTTAAAAACTAGAATGATATTAAATTTTCTAAGAAAATATAATTTACCAAAATGATTCCAGAAGACATAAAGCATTTTAAATGTACTGATATTCATGGGAAAACTGTCAAAGAGCTATCTTCCAAAAGGCACCAGGCCAAATGGTCTTACAAATAATTTTTTCTACTTTAAAGAACAAATAATTCCACTATTCCAATATCAATTATTCAGTTCTAGAACACTGAAGAGAGAGAGAAAATATCCAAATTATTTTAATGCATTAAGCAATATATTGGAGCCAAATCCCAGTGAAGACTGAACCCAAAAGGAAATGCCAGTCTCATTTTACTAATGAATATTAATTTTAGAATCCTAAATAAGGCATTAGCAACAGAATTAACAGCACTTAAAAGCATAATAAATCATACTTAAGTGGAATGTATTCTAGGAATGCAAGGATGGTTTAACATTAAGAAACCAATTTAAATGATTCATTATATCAAAATGATTCATCTATGAAAAGAAACCATCAGTTTTTTATTTTTTAAAAACTCAATCAAATAGGAATAGATGAATATTTCCTTAAGATGAAAAAATATTTTTCAACTAAAAAAATCAGTATCATAAATAATGGGGAAATGCTGGAAGATTTCCTGCTAAAGTCAGGAACAAGAGAAGAATTCCCACTTTCAGAACTGTTACTTAATATTGTACTAGAGGAAGAAGGTAATGAAACTAAATAAGAGGAAGATATTAGAAGTATAAAAATTATAGAGGAGGAAATAAAGTTACATTCTCAGATGACATAATTGTATATCTGAAAAACTTTGGAAGATATACTTTGGAACTGCTGTAAAACGTAGGAAAATTCAAAAAGGTAGCAGGGTACAAGATGAACACACAGAAATCATTAATTTATATATATATAAAAAACCAGTTGTTTATATAAATGTAATGGAGGATAAAATGGAAGAGATGAACTTATATCCTCCATTATATCCTTTAATTCTCTAGATAAGTTTGTTTCTTCCATTATATCCTCCATTGTATTCATATAAACGACCAGTTGTTTTTTGTATGAATACAATGGAGTATATAATGGAAGAAACAAACTTATCTACAAAATTAACAAAAATATAAAATACCTAGAAATACATTTAACAAGAAATGTCCAAGGCATATATGAAAAACAAAACTGAACAAAAAACTGACCTTTAACTGCCTTGGAAGGCTACTAAATTCTTGAATTGGAAAATTTGACCCCATAACGATTTCATTTTCTCCCAAGTTAATTTTTTTTCTAAGTTAATTTTTTGTTTGTTTGTCTTTGTTTTTTTCTTCTTGTGGAAAACAGGGTCTTGCTATGTTGCCCAGGCTGGTCTCAAACTCCTGGGTTTAAGTGATCCTCCCACATTTACCTCCCTAAGTGCTAGGATTACTACAGGCATGATCCACTGTGCCTGGCCTAAGTTAATTTTTAAGCTATCCTTATAAAAATACCAATAGCTCTTTTTGGGGAGTGAGAAAGAAAATGGGAAACTGGGCAAGGAAATTGTAAAATTCATATAGAAAAATAAACAAGAACAAGCATCATCCGTTTTGCTTCTTCTCAATTTGCTTCCTTTTACTCAACATTGCGTTTTTAAGGAAATGTATCCATGTTGATACATATAGCTATATATCATGCATTCTAAATGCTGTAGAATACTATTACATTGTATGAAGATACTGTAATGTATTAGTTCTCCTGTTAGTGGATATTCAGATTGTTTCCCGGATTGTGGAACGTCCTTTATGTCAGATCATTTTGGGTGTGTATTGGGGAGCAGCCTGGGGCTCCTGCTAGGAGCCTCCTAGGGAATATAAATTCAGACCTACCCAGAAGAGTCACCTAGGATTTTGATTTCTTGCAGATGACTTACAATTTGTTTCCATCCATGGGCCTAGAAATCTGTCTGATGCCTTCTGAAACTGATGGAAATAGTTTTTCTTGACCCTTGATGCTCTCACCTTGTGCAGGCTGAAGGCCACAGTGCCCCCAGGATTATTAAAATCCCAGTCCCCAAGTCACTAGGTCCAAGACCCCTGGGACCACCATACTCTCTGTTTTTGCTTATGGCTTTGGCTTTGGGGATCCCAGTTCTTTCTTTTAATCTCAGCTATGTGTTTGTAATCTTCATGTTGCATTTTACTTAGCATCTCTATGTGGGTGTGGGAGGTGGGAGGCCCTTTTGCATCAGCTGTGTTCACTGTGTGGCCAGAAGTCCAGGATTTGCTCTGCGTCCCCAGGACATTCCATTTTGTCCAGTTGCTCTAGCCAGTGAGGTCTTCTCATGTCCCGATTCTGGCTCCCGGCCTCATTGCTGCCCCTCCTGGCCTCCTGCTCTGTCAGCCCTGGATGCCTTTATCCAGGCCACAGAAAGATGGAGCCTGTGAATGTGCTGTACACAGCACCTGGCACAGATGCTGCCCCCCACCAAAGGATGTGCTGGTTTAGGACATTAAAAATAGATGTTGAGGGCAGTCTTTAAACTCTTCTCCAGGTTGACACTCACCCATTAATCAGTATAGACAGTTGATGATTTGCATACCCATGGGTTCCAGTCCCAGTTAGTCCATCTACATAGTACCCACCCTGGACAGCCAGAACCTCTGTGTTGGGGGTGGGATGGGGGGAGTGGAGGGTGTAGGGAGAGAGGAGAAAAGCTGAACAAGGCCAGTCCAAGGCTGGGAAATACACTCCCTTGTGGGTTTGATCCGTAGGAGTCATCGTCCACGGGCCAGAGGGGAAGCAGGTTAGATGTGACCAGCAGAGACTTCTGAATGCTCTGATTTGGAGTTTGGCCTCTGGCCAGCAAGGTCCCCTGGCTGGGTTCTTTCCTACCATCAAAGATTTTTCAGAACAAGTTCAGAGTGATCTAAGTGAAGCAGAAGCTGTGGAAGTGAGAGGTGTACACCAGCAGAGGCTCAGGACAGTGCTCCTCTCCCAGGGCCCTGGGGGAGACTGCAGCTTAGTGAAGCCCTGAGGACCTGGCCCAGAGCCCTGCACACAGGCCAGAACTGAGCTCCGAGTGGCACAACAGCTTGCATGTCCTACCCACTGGTGGGAGGGGTGGGTGGGGCTCCTGGTTCCCAGCCAGGTCCCAGGGCCTCCCAGTGGGTGGGATTGGGGTACAATGTATGAGTAATGGGGGTGGTTCTCTGCCCAAGGCCAGAGCAAGACAGGCCCAAGAAATCATAGGTTCAAACCTGCCTGTGATCCAAGGCCCTCCCACAGAAGCTACCATCCTGTAATCCCAGGCCTTCTCTCTGAGGCCACTAAAACCTCTGACGAAGAGGTTGAGGCAAATGAAAAAGCATCTTGAATATAGAAATCACTATTATTTTTCAGTCATTCTGTGCCCACCACCTGGCGCATGTTCCTTTACAAATTCTGTTGGGGCCTGATGTTGGTGGCCCAGGTGCAGAGAATGACCCTGCCTGGGGTATGTTGCGGGAGCCTGAAACTTTGCAGGGTGGGTGGTGGGGTTGAGAGATTGCAGCCTTGCTGTGGTGAGGCATCACAGCGCCTCTGGACCAACTGGGCCATGCAGTGGGACCAGGTCTCCCCTCCATCCGGGATTAGCCTTCCTTCATGGGCCACAGACAGGCAGCAGAACCTTTCCAGTCTCCACATACATGGTCTGTGCACCAGAATTAGCAATGGGCAGAGAGGGACAGGCCATCACTCAACCAACATAGGCCTTTTGCTGGTATTTATCACGACACAGAAGCTGGGAAGCAGAAGGATGACTCTGACATGCCTCAGCAGGCAGTCTCCGAGGTAGAAGAACCCATTTGACTTTGGTGATCCCAGAACTTGAGGAATGGACAGAGAAATGGATAGGGACACCTCAGGCAAGGAGAAAGGTGTTTTCTCTTCATGAATGGGCTGTGGAAAATGGCATCCTTGGAAGAGAGTTACAGGACCCTTTGAGAGAGCATTTTAGAAAGATCTCTCTATAAACAAGTGTTTTAAGGGAAAATATTAATTCATTTTAGGGGAGAATGTTAATTCATGGCATTATTCCCAAGTCCAAAAGTCCATACGTAACTCCATGTATGGTTGCACATAAGAAATTTGGGACGATGAGAATGTATGTACATTACAGGTCACGAAACAAACCAACAGGGATAGAGACAGCATGCCCTGAGTTTGGAATGCCTTCGAGAGCTTGGCAGAAATGCAGGGATGTTCAGGGTTATTGAGAAGGGGTGGGATTACCAGACACTCCCAGCAGAAAAGGATAAAGAGAAAGCATCCTTCATGTGTCTAGCAGGATTCACCAGATGGACAGGACACATCTGGATCTCTGGGGCCTGGCCGCTTGCCAGTGGCTGTTGGGGAGGAACCAATGGGAAACCCGATGTATTTGGACAATGTCACTCGCTTATAGGGACTCCGTAAAACAGGAGATTCTGTAAAGTGCAGGGTCATCTTGAGGAAGAGGAGTTGGAATAATCATTCATTGGGCAGTGTTCATTCTTTGGTGCTCTGTAGAAAACGCTTTCTTTTTTTTTGAGATAGGGTCTCTCTCTGTCACCTAGGCTGGAGGGCAGTGGTGCAATCACCGGTCACTGTAACTTCGACCTCCTGGGCTCAAGCCATCCTCCCGCCTCAGTCTCCCAAGTCGCTGGGACTACAGATGTGCCTGGCGAATTTATTTATTTTTGTAGAAACGGGGCTCCACTATATTGCCCAGGCTGGTCTCAAACTGCTGGGCCTCAGGAGATCCCCTCACCTCGGCCTCCCAAGGTGCTGGGATTATAGGCATGAGCCACGGTACCTGGCCCATAGAGTACAACTCTCTGACAAGGAGTGAGCAGAGATCTAAAAAGGATGTCATCTTTACTAGAAAATTCAGCCTCAGAGGACTAAAGACATTGAGGGGATTTGGGGGATGCTTTAGGCAGTTTGTCAAACGTTATCCTAACAAGGACCAAACTTCCCACAGATTTCATCTGCGTCTTGCTGCCGTAGGGGCTCCTGACAGCAAGGGGGCAGCCAAGAGCAGCCCTGGGGTAGAGAGGGAGGCTAGAAACCACTGGCCCACAGACCCAGCCAGGGAGCCAGGCAAGAAGCCTGCAATTGGGCATTGAGGACAGCGGGGACCAGGAAGGCAGCTTCCGAAATGCCTCTGAGGGCTCCAAGACTCCCTTCCCTCTACACACTGCTGCCATCTTGGAACGACTAGGGGCCACCTGTATTTTGCCTGTGTTTTGGTCGTGACCTAGCATATAACAAGGAGGAGCCAACTGTGGTTCCTGGAATCTCATGGGTCCCTCATTCCCAGCATAGGGGAAGCCGTCCAATTCCCAAGATTGGCAGTTTCCCTTGGGCCCCTCTTTCTCTCCTTGTGGACGATCTATCTAGCACAGTGTTTCTCAGCCAGGGATAATTACCCTTCTGACCCCCTACCCCCCACCACCCCAACCCCACCTCACTTCCCCCTACGCCCCCTCCCTCCCTTCTCTCCCCCCACCCCATGCCTTCCCCCTCCGCCTCCCCCTCCCACCTCCCCCACATTGCTTCCCCAGCCCCCACCCCATGCCCCACCACACCCATCCCCAGGGGATGTTTGGTATTGCCTGGAGATTTTTGGTTGTTACAACTTGCGGGAGGGCTGCTCCCAGCATCTAGGAGATGAAGGCCCTCGATGTTGCCAGGCATCCTACGATGCACAGGATGGCCTCACGACAAAAAATTATCCATCTCAAAATGCCGACAGTGCTGAGGTTGAGAAACTCTAACCCAGAATGATCTTGCTGAGTTTGTTTTCAAAGGCAAGTGCCAGGCTTCAGGCTAATTTCGCCCTCAGTCTAGCCAACACCACTGTCCCTGAGGCAAGATGTCCTGGGTACTTTCTTAGAATTGGTGAGGAAACATTACAGAGAGTAAAATACACATTTCTCTGACTCTCTTACATTAGGGAAAACAAAATGTAAATTAAATTCTCAATCCATTATCTGCCACACCTTCAACCTGCCAAGCTTTGAGGTGCCTAAGGACTTCCAACTCAACAATTTCAGTTTTTAGTTTAGTTTTTTTTTTTTTTTCTACTTTCAGCTTTATGCATCGGTGTGGGGATGGAAGTTGAAGGTGTGGGAGTGGATGAGATCACTCACAGAGCATTCTCTACAGAGTGGGAAGAGCAGAGGAACAAGGACAAAACCCCAAGGACTGCAGACACTTAATAAGGGGCCAAGGGGAGGAGCAGGGGACAAAGAAATTCCTGAGGAAGGAGGGGAAGGAGAATTTGATTCAAACACAGCACACATTTTTAAAGCACTGACTATGTGTCAGGCACTGAGCTAGAATCCAGAGATACTGGTGTGTGGGGATTTAGGGAGATCCAAGGAAATGAGGGATCCATTCATTTATTGGTTCATTGGTTCATCCATCTGTTCATACAACAGCTGTTTATTGAGTACCTACTATGTGCTGTTTTGAATTCTGAGGCAGATATGTCAGTCATGATCAAAACAAAAGTCCTCCCTCAGGCAGCGTACACTCTGGTGAGGAGGACATGAGAACAACGTGAAGAAATGTTGCCAAGAAGTAAATGGGAATGAGGGCTGAAAGGGGGCTTTCACGGGGCTCACAGAGAGCAGTTCTGGTTGACTGATGGCTGAAGACACTGCCTGTCAATGGCTCAGTGAGGGAAGAACAGGGGAAGGCCTGGCGCGTAGTAGGCTCACCACATGTTGGACAAACAAGCCCGTTTCTGGGTCACCGCCTAGAAATAGTCTCGGTCTCATTCCCTAGCGGTTTATTATAGCAACTGCTTCCATTGCCTTTGCGCTTCTTCTGAAAAGTTTTGTGTAAAGTAGAAAATAGAAAGTGCTGGGGTCGTCCTAGATTTAGAAAAGGGAAAGGAGGTATTTATTATTCCTTTAGTATAAGGCAAGGCACAGTACCAGGAAAGGAATAATCAAAGTTGACAGCTCAGAGGAGATGACAGGAAATGGTTTGGAGGAGTCTCCTTTGGTCACGAATGCTGAGAGAATTTGTGCCGAACCAGGGAGTTAACTGTGAGAGATTTTGCCTCAAAAACATGTCTAATTTCATTTTTAAAACCCTTCTAGTAGAGGTGAAGCAGGCTTGTATCTGTGGATTATACCACCCCAGGAGGGCTTCATAACAGACATGAAAATAAATTAGTTATGACAGTCACTTCCTGAAGTCGGCAATGCTAGTTCTCACTCGAGATCCAGTGGCCATCAGCGTTGCAGTTAACGAAGTTTAGGAGAGCCTTTGAGTGGGAGTATTTTAGAGCCTGGATTCAGAGACTGTGAAAGAAAGTCCGCAGTGGTGCTAAGACCTCCAAGCATGACGAGAACAAGAGTTGTTCCTTGTGGGCTTGTTTGAAGTACAAGGATCTGGATACCCACTTCTGATGAGACTTGACGTTGACACCAAGTTTGGGGCCAGGAGGCCTGTGTGTGGGACCTGTGTCTGCCCCGTGTGACCGTGAGCTGAGCACTTGCCCTTCTGAGCTTCTGCACAACCAGGGCATTGGATCCACAATCGATGAGCCCTGGAAGTGGCCTGCTCTTGTTCAGTCCTGTCCTCATTTGTCTGCTAATAGCATCTCCATTTCCCTTGGGCAGACCCATCTCCCATCCTGGGCAGTGCTAGTAAGCCTGTCAATCAAGTTCTCCTCACCTCTCCTGGCTAAGGGGAGTCATATGATCCAAGCTCTGCCAATCAGACTCTCCTTTGGGAAGGAATCTTGAACAGATTGATACCAGGTCACATGCCAGTGCAAACCACTGGCACCACGGCCCTGGGTCTCTGCAGCTGCTCTGCTCTCCATCTTTTTAAAAGTCTTTCCTTCAGTCTTGTGAATGACCTCATTCCTCCTATTGAGAATTCCCTCTTTGCCTACATTAGTAGATATTACTCCTGTTGCTTGCCACCAATGAATTCTAATGTTATGTAGCCCTTTAAGCTTTGAAATTTGGGGAAAACCATTGGGTTTCCCCAAATTTTGCTGTAGAGATTCAATGAAATAATGTATGCGATGGTGCCTGGCAGGGCAGGTACTGTCAGGGCGAGTTCCAGCCTCTTCCTTGCCGCCATGACTTGTCTATTGCACATGCCATTGGGGATGGATCTTTCTGCACTACATCCTCATGAGAAGCTTTTGTAGAAATTAAAACGAGAAAGGGTCATTGTGGAGAATAAATGAGGTAATTAATTTTTTCATTTGACAACTATTTAATGAGCACCTGCTGTGTGACAGGCCCTTCTAGGCACTGGAGATGCAACCATGAATAAGACCGAGGCCCTGCTCTAAAGGAGTTTACGTTATAGTGGGAGAGGCAGACAATAAACAGATAATAGGTTTCCATGGGGTGGTCAGGGAATGTGTTTTCTCTGAAGGTGAGAAATGGATAGCAACATGATTGAAGTGAGGGAGGAAGACGTTCTAGTTTTTAACTTTTAAGTTCAGGGGTATAAATGCAGGTTTGTTGCATAGGTAAACGTGTGTCATGGGGGTTCGTTGTGCAGATTATTTTATCACCCAAGTATTAAGTCTAGTACCCATTAGTTATTTTTCCTGATCCTCTCTCTCCTCTCACTCCCCACCCTCTGATGGGCCCCAGTGTTTGTTCTTCCCCTCTATGTGTCACGTGTTCTCAGCATTTAGCTCCCACTCGTAAGTAAGAACACGTGGTATATGGTTTTCTGTTCCTGTGTTAGTTTGCTCAGGATAATGGCCTCTAGCTCCAGCCATGTCCCTGCGAAGAACACAATTTCATTCCTTTTTATGGTTGCATAGTTTTCCATGGCGTATATGTACCACATTTTCTTTATCCAGTCTATCATGGATGGGCGTTTAGATTGATTCCATGTCTTTGCTATTGTGGGAGGGTGCTGCAATGAACATACCCATGCATGTGTTTTTGTTTTTGTTTTTTTTGAGACAGAGTTTCGCTCTTGTTGCCCAGGCTGGAGTGCAGTGGCACAATCTCGGCTCACCACAACCTCCCCCTCCAGGGTTCAAGAGATGCTCCTGCCTCAGCCTCCCGAGTTGCTGGGATTATAGGTGCATGCCACCACGCCTGGCTAATTTTGTATTTTTAGTAGAGACAGGGTTTCTCCATGTTGGTCAGACTGGTCTCAAACTCCCAACCTCAGGTGATCCACCCACCTTAGACTCCTAAAGTGCTGGGATTACAGGTGTGAGCCATCGTGCCCAGT
>CAUYLG010024304.1:0-14023 GCA_963573385.1 Cacajao melanocephalus
ATACCATCTCACACCAGTTAGAATGGCGATCATTAAAAAATCTGGAGACAACAGATGCTGGAGAGGATGTAGAGAAATAGGAACGCTTTTACACTGTTGGTGGGAGTGTAAATTAGTTCAACCATTGTGGAAGACAGTGTGATGATTCCTGAGGGACCTAGAAATACAAATTCCATTTGACCCAGCAGTCCCATTACTGGGTATATATCCAAAGGATTATGAATCGTTCTACTATAAGGACTCATGCACGTGAATGTTCACTGCGGCATTGTTTACAATAGCAAAGACCTGGAACCAACCCAAATGCCTATCGATGATAGACTGGACAGGGAAAATATGGCACATATACACCATGGAATACTATGCAGCTGTAAAAAATGATGAGTTTGTGTCCTTTGTAGGGACATGGGTGAACCTGGAAACCATCATTCTCAGCAAACTGACGCAAGAACAGAGAATCAAACACCACATGTTCTCACTCATAGGTGGGTGTTGAACAATGAGAACATATGGACACAGGGAAGGGAGCATCACACACTGGGGTCTGTCAGGGTGAAATAGGGGAGGGACAGCGGGGGGTGGGGAGTTGGGGAGAGATAGCATGGGGAGAAATGCCAGATATAGGTGATGGGGAAGAAGGCAGCAAACCACATTGCTGTGTTAGTACCTATGCAACAATCTTGCATGTTCTTCACATGTACCCCAAAACCTAAAATGCAATAAAAAAAAATCAGAAGTAAAAACTTTAAGCATATTTGAACTGACATGATATATCAATGTGATTCTCAAAAGTACCTGGAAATACTTCTCTTAATAACTATTAACAAGGGCTAAAAAGCTAATATCCTGAATATACTATGGAAACACTTATTAGGAGAGTTAAGTAGCAGGATGATAAATCTCCCTGTGAGCCCTTCATTTTGCTCTTCTTTAAATCCTTTGTTATTGGTTCATTAATTACAAGATAAAATGCATACTGCTTAACAGAGCATTCAGGGCCCTTTATAATCTGGTATTAATGTGTCTAATTTCATCTCTAGCCACTAAACACTAAGTTTAATGTGAATAGAGTTTGCTTATGAAATCACAGCAAAATACTCTGTTAAAAGACACTGTCAGTATTTGGAAATAACAGTAACATTTTTGACTACTGTGTTCTAAACTCTTTTTTTTTTTTTTTTCTTTTCTTTTGAGATAGAGTCTCACTCTTGTCACCCAGGCTAGAGTGCAGTGGCACAATCTTGGTTTACCACAGCCTCCACCTACTGGGTTCCAGTGATTCTTCTGCCTCAGCCTCCTGAGTATCTAGGACTACAGGCAAGCACCACCACTCCTGGCATTTTTTTTTTTTTTTTTTTTTTTTTGTATTTTTAGTAGAGATGGGGTTTTACCATGTTGTCCAGGCTTGTCTCGAACTTCTGACCTCAAGTGATCCACCTGTCTCCACCTCCCAAAGTGCTGGGATTGCAGGCATGAGCCACCATGCCCTGTCTTTAAACTCTTGATACATTATTTATTCATTTAATTGTGATAGTAATACCGTTGTTATCCCTGTTTTACTATGAGAAGCCTGAGTTACAGAGAGATTGTCTCTTGCTGAAGAACATGTTAAGAAATAAATTATTAAAGTGGTATTCAAACACTTAACCTCTCCCCATCCTGCCTCTCAGCCTTGTAGTATATTAAGCCTTCTTGCTATGTACAGTGTCAATAAAGAACAGGAAGCTTTCATATGAAAATTGTGAAAAGGAAGGAAAAATGCAGTGCCCAATGTTGGTGATTGACTTATTGCCCCTAAAAAGAAGTCCTTGTTGGACTTATCCCCTTGTCTGTCTCTTTGTCCTTAATGTCTAGTGAGCTCTCATTAGTGTTCTTTTGGTGTACGTTGGTTTATTAGTGTTGGAGTGGGATGATAATTGGCAATTTAAAAAAAGAACAAATATTCAGGCTTCTTTAAACTTTGTATTACAAATCTTAATTCTTAGAGTTTAACCTCCAATTGTAACTCTTAGTTGTGGCATGTTTCATAGGAAGATAGCTTTGAGACTATCAAAATGATTAGATAAGTAACCCTAGTTCTTGTTGGGTACTAGTTTCTAAGATAAGAAAGAGAAATATATTTTTTTCTTAAAGGTGCCAAAAGAGAAATCTTAAATGAATACTTCTAATAGTGAAATATTTTTAAGTTTAGAAAGAATGTTAAAATTATTCCTGTCCTTTCTATCATGACCATCCTGTATGTGCCCCATGAAAGCATCTTTGGCTTTACTGATTTTAAAAGTAACAAATCAGCCAGTCTCACACCTGTAATCTCAGCCCTTTGGGAGGCCAAGACAGGAGGATCACTTGAGCTCAGGAGTTGGAGACCACCCTGGGCAACGTAGCAAGACCTTGTCTTTAGTAAAATTAAAAAATAACAGCCAGCTGTGGTAGCTACTTGGGGGCCTGAGGCAAGAGGATCACTTGAGCCCAGAAAGTCAGGGCTGCAGTGAACCCTATCGTGCCACTGCACTCCAGCCTGGGCGACAGAGCGAGACCTTGTCTCAGGAAAAAACCCACAAGTCATTATGTGGAAGATTTATTTAATACAGATGTATTGGTAGGTAAAAATTAAGTCAAGACTTTTTATAATGTCGAGAAATAATCGTAGCTAAAAGTTTGGAGTATGGCCTTCATACTTGCCAATGTATGTATAAACCTGCCTTTTAAATATAAAGGCCATCATTCAACATGTACATTTTTCTATGTCAGTAGATAAAGTTCTGCCTCATCTGCTTCATCTTTTATCGCCACTTAAAATTCATTATGTAGATCTACCATGATTTATTTTATCAACTTTCTGATGATGTGATTTAGCTTGTTTCTAATTTTTTTTCTAATATAATTACTTGACCAATTATCCTTGGGATAAATTATTTCTGGGAATAAAACTATTGAGGCAAAAATATACAATTTTTCATTACAAAATTTTATTTATAACTTTTATGAAATTGAACTACCAGAAGCTTGCACCAGTTTATATTCCTGCCAACAATGAAGTGTCCATTTTGCCACACTTCCTTAGTATTTCTAATTTAAAAAACATTTCTGCAAACCTGATAGGTAAAAATATTTTATTTCTATATTCATTTCTTTGGTTATTAATGAATTTGAACATCTTATTGTAACATGAGAGCAGTGCCATTTAAAAGGAACTAATGACTTTTGATTTGCATCCTTTTTCTTGGGATTATGGTAGCATTCCCCATATGAAAATTTGCTATTTGAAGTTATGAAGTCAAAAGAATAATTGAGATTATGGGTCTAGCACCTCTTTCCTTAAATGAGTTTGTTCATCCACATACTTTCTTGAAACTGTGGGAAGAGAATGATCCTTTTTTTTTTTTTTTAAACAAACAGGCCACAGAGAGACAGATCCTTAACAGTTTCTAGTAAGTAAGCAAGTGTTGGAAATAAGTCCCCTGTGTTAACTCAGTGAAAATAAGTATAAAATATTTGTTTTCCTCATTTAATACAAGTGCCATCCAAGTATTTTTCAGCCTTTTTTAAAATGCCTCCAAGGGGCTTTCTGCCATGATACTTTTGATACCATAGATACACTGTTTATCTGTTGCATACAGTAGCCCTTTGTAGAGCCGCAAATGTTATAATAGCTAAGATTTTGTTGGTCCTTCAGAGAACCGGTTTTTTCCTCTTAGGGGCAGTGCTATTGAGAATGCACGTGTGTATTAATATTTGGGGGAGGAGAGGGAAACAGCTTTACTATGCATGAACAGTTACTTGGGTTTCATAGGACTCATAAGGGGTTAGTGTTTCTGTTGCTTTGCCAGATTGTCCAGAAGGGAACATTAGGATTAATAGTTGCTACAATTATTTCACCAGTCTTATCACCCAACCCTAAACATGCTATCTGGGAGTCCCTAAGTTACCTAGAATATTCTAGGTATAGTAATGCCATTTTTGAGAATGTTGATATGCCAAGGACATAGTGACGTTACTGTAGTTCAAGACATTTTGTTGAATTTAGGGAAAAATAGCCCTAGTGCATTAGGAGTAATTGTAAATACTCCTTTATCTTTGTGGTTCTCAAACCAGGATGATTTGAGACCTTTATCCTTGTGGTTCTCAAACAGTGATGATTCTGCCTCTAACGGGACATTTGCAATTTTGGTTGCCACAACTGGGTGCATGAGTGTTCCTAGTGGCATCTAGAAGGTGGAGTCCTAGGATGCTACTAAACATCCTGCAGTGCAAAGGACAGAGTCCCCCATTGCAAAGAATTATCTAGTCCAAAGTATCAGCACTGCTGAGATTGAGAAACCCTGCTCTATCTTAGTGATTGTACTTCTTGGAATCTAGCTTTAGAAAATCATTCAAGTAATGTTGCTAGGATTTTGGTGTATGTGTATTTTTTTAAGTGGGACATATATTTGTATACATAATTATGAAAAATGAGAAACAAATTTAATTCTTTGAGTCATAAGAAGAACATATGTCAGGACTTACAGTAATTTCAGCAACACTGAAGAATTGGAAACCATTTGAGAGAAAATTAACTCACCCATTTCAGCAATTTCTTTTTTGAAACAGTATCATTCTGTCACCCAGACTGAAGTGTAATGACGCAGATGCAGTTCACTGCAGCCTTAACCTCCTGGGCTCAGGGGATTCTCCCACTTCAACCTCCAGAGTAGCTGGGACTATAGGTGTTCGACACCATGCCTGGCTCATTTTTGTATTTTTTGCAGAGATAGGGTGTCACCATGTTGCCCAGGCTGATCTCAAACTTCTGGGCTCAAACAGTGTGCCCACCTTGGCCTCCCAAAGTGCTTGGATTTACAGGCTTTAGCCACTGTGCCCAGCCTCAGCAGTTCTTCATATGACACCCTTCAACTTCTGTTTGCTCACCTTGGGTTAAAGTACAGTATAGAGAATAATCTACCATTATCAATAGCCCTTTATTTCTTAGAAAAAATAAAAGTATCTTGAAAATGCGGCAATTTGTGAATGAGTTAAATTTGAGTATGGGTGCATTGAATGTTGTTTATATTATTCTCTTTTTCTTTGTTTTTGAAATATTGCAAGATCCCATTTTAAAACTAGTGTACTTTTCAAATTTGTTCATGTTTGAGCTGAGGCCAATTTTTATCAATAATTTAGCAATGTATATATAATAAAATAGCAATGAATGACTTTGCTATAACTAGAGCTAGTTAACTACAGCAAATAAAATTATTTGCAAGGGCTTTTTTTCCTCTGTGTTTGGAATGTTAAGTACTTTCTGAACATATTCAGGGTTTACTAAATATTAAATGGCAAATGGTTTTTGAAGTTTCTCGAGCAATAATTGGGGTGATTGAGTATGGTTTACAGTTCCATAAGATGGCAAGTTGGTGATCCTTTTTTCTCCTCTAAGTTAATGTGAAAAACATACATTTAGGAAGAAACTGTATTATGCATTAAGATAAACAAAATCAGTTTATTTCTTATTTAAAAAATGTCCGTCATCCTCTTCATAATGCTATTATGGTATGCTTATTTCACAAATAATGAATATTGCAAGATGTTTTGTTTTGGAAGAATTATTTATTTAAAACTAGTACCTGTTGCATTTGCATTCCAATTTTTAAATGTTTTTTCCTCTGAGATTTTAGACATCTGGCCTTTAGATTAGGAAAGGGTAATTTTCAACTTTATTCCCATTAAAAACAAATAGTAAACTTAACATGATTGTTTTTATATGACAAGCGGCACTATCAACATACGTATAATTAAGCCTATCTTTCTCTAGCTTGTGCCAAAACTGTCTTGTTATTAAAGAAAACTACTTTATGCAGATCTCTGATAACTTATTTTAATGGAAGGAATTTTACTTGAGGTTATGGTCATTGCCTTCTGACAAAAATTTTGCTAAATTATTTAAGTGTTTGATGAAAGATACTCTTCTAGATTATATTAAAAGAAAATTATTTTGGATTTTGGGGTCCTACTGCTACAGAATAGATTTTAAGGAGATGCTGGTAGTCATTAACTTGCTCTAATGGATTGTTAGAAATTTCTTCTAAGTAAAGAAAACATTGTGTAAAATCATGTAGTGAAGACATTTAAATTTCTATAATGGATTCAATATTTTGAGCATTCAATTTTTTTAAAAAAGGAGCATGTCAATGTCTCTAAATTTAGATACATTAAATATAGTCATTTTTCCAGAATCAGGCATTTAGTGAATTATTGCTGTTGATCCTGTGTCAAACCAAAGTTTAGACCTGAAAGCATAAAGACTGTAGCTCAAAGTGCCTTCTGCTTAGCAACCAGCTTGTTGTCTACTGTTTTGCTACTGAATGCACGTACTCATGCCTCAGAAGTGTATCTGCAGCCAGCTGGACTCAACCGGACAATACTTCATTCACCTAATTTCCAGACTAGTCAAGCAAAGACATCAGCTCATTGTATTTAGTCATGAGGAAATTTATTTGTAAACTTCATATAGTAGCACAGTGCTCTCAAAAGCCCCTGAACTATGAGAAATTGCCTTCTAATTCAGAAATGTGAAGTCCTTGGAATTTAGAACTGCTTCCCTTTTTTCTTCTTTCTTAATAACCCTTGCAAGAGAAATTAGCTCTTCATAGAAAATATGTTAAATTCTAAGAATAATTTTAGAATTATCTTAAAGTAAAAATTCAGAAAGTTCAATTTGCATCCATACTTTTATTATATACCTTGATCCTAACATGATTATTTTCTCTCTTAGAAAACAACAGTTTTGTTGGCATGTGAAGCTCCAGTTTCCTCAAAGTCAAGCTGAGTATATAGAAAAAAGGTATACCTGCTATCTTTCAATAACTGATTTGTTTTAATTTTAAGGCTGTGTATTTAAAATAAACTGTTAACTTAATGTCAGTAGTAGAATGGATAACTGAATTATGGTATATTTATACAATGAAATGGTAAACATCACTAAAAATGAATGAACTACAGCTGTGCACATCAACGTGCATGAATCTCAGAAATAATGTAAGAAAAGCAAGTTAAGGAAGGATGAATAGAACATGATTCTGTTTGTAAATAACGGGGGGAGAAAGCCAGAAAACTAAATAGTGTACTTTTAGGAATACCTACAAAGGTGATAGAACTCTAAGGGAAATTATTAACATAGAAATCCTCATGATAGTTTCTTTAACAGGGTAGCAAGAATTAAGTAGAGGCATCCAAGAATTAGAGGGCTGAAAGTGTCCTGTTTCTTAAGCTGGGTGGTTGTTAAGGAGATGAAAAATGACCCTAAATTCTGCCATGCAAAGATTGCTACTATTAACATTATAATGTATCACTAAGAAAATATATTATTTTAGATGTATATATGCGTACTCATTGGAATTAATTTGCATAAAGTTATTGTTTCATATTCAAACTTGTTCTTTTTTTTTTTTTTTTTTTTTTGGTTGTGGGGGTGTGGGGGCAGGATCTTGCTCTGTTGCCCACACTGGAGTGCAGTGGTGCAGATCTCTGCTCACTGTAGCTTCAACTTCCTGGCCTCAGGTGATCCTCCTGCCTCAGCCTCCAAGTCTGTGGGACTAAAGGCTCAGGACATCACACCCAGCTAATCTTGTTTCTTTTTTGTAGAGGAAAGGTCTCACTGTGTTGCCCAGGCTGGTCTCAAGCTCCTGGGCTCAAGCAGTCCTCCCAACTCCACCTCCCAAAATGTTGGGATTACAAATGTAAGCCACCACACCTAGCCTATAAATGTTTTCAAGTTTCATTTATACATTTTAATGTCAGCCAGGTGCAGCAGCTCACACCTATAATCCCAGCACTTTGGGAGGTCGAGGCAGGTGGGTTGCTTTTGGCCAGGGGTTCAAAACCAGCTTGACTAACATGCTGAAAACCCATCTCTACTAAAAATAACAAGGATTAGATGAGTGAAGTGGCATACCTCTGTAATCACAGCTACTGGGAGGCTAAGACACGAGAATAGCTTAAACACTGGAGGCAGAGGTTGCAGTGAGCCAGGATCATGCCACTGCACTCCAGCCTGGGCGACAGAGCGAGACTTTGTCTCAAAAAAAAAACAAACAAAACATTTTAATGTTTGTGAACAATTTCATTTCTTGTTTTAGGAAAATTTTTAAGTTGTTCTTTAAGTAGTATGTTTAGCATATTCCTGCATTATACGTAAATGTCCTCTTTTTGTAGTTGTCACAGGGATTTTAGTGAAGAACTTTGTTATTTGAAGTTGCATGCAGAGAAAGGACTTATTTTACAGATAGGGGTATGTAGCCAATAGTATATATGAATACTTATAAATGGTTGAGGAAAGTTTAAAACAGTGTCTTAATTTTATTTATACAGCTTTATATATAAGTTTAAAACTGTGTGCATATATTGAGGAAAGTTGGAAAACTTAAAATGTTTTGTTTCCAGGGAAATTAGTATCAATTTTTTAACCTGGTCTTATAAACTAGAATGGATAAACTTGAACATGCACTGAAATCTGAAACCTTTTTCAGATTTATTATTTCTGCTAGTTTCAAATATATTTTATCCTGACCTCTTTTCATGTTTGCATACAGGTGTGTGTTAAAAGAGTCTTCATATTTTTATAATTGATTTATACAGACCTTCTCAAAATGTTGTTTTTTAAGACCTTGTTAAGTATGTCCAAGAACTCTTTTTGAGCTTTTTCTTGAGTAATTTTTGCTTAAAAGGATATTTTATTTTGCCAAGAGTAACATAAAAGGTCTTTGTTCAGTTATTTAAACCAAAAAAAGCCACATTTAGTAATTCAAAAATAACACCTTTAGTAGAAAATTATAAATAATAATATAGCTTGTTTTTTTTCTTTGTTGGAAAGAGTACCAGAAGATAAAACTATTAGTGAAATCCTAAAACCTTACATTGATCCTGAAAAGTCTGATCCTGTAATTCGTCAAAGGTATGCTTTAAAAATATTGTAACTTTCTGAAATAATTAAAAATGTTGACATAGTTATTAGAGTCCTCCATGACTGTCAGAATGTGATGTGTAGTGCAATTTACTTTCTATCCCATTTTTTTGGTGTTTACTGAAGGTCTGTGAGTATAAATAACAACAGTAGCTGACACTCATTGTTTACTGTGTTCCAGACACTCTTCAAAGGAGACAATAACAATTATGTTAATTCATATAATCCTCACAATAACCCTGAAAAGTAGATTTTTATTATACCCATTCTACAGATGGGGAAACTGAGCCTTAAAGTGGTTAAGTAATGTCCTGTAGCTAGTAAACAGCTAGGATTCACACCCACGCAGTCTGGAGTCAAAGGCTTTACTATTAACCCTTAAACTAAACTACCTTTGAAGTTGAACAAAAAACTCTGAAAATTAAGAGTTTCCAAGTAACTTTTAAAGACAGGAAATCCCGTTTCAGCCAAGTCTTCATAGAACTAAGTAAGGTACACTCTGCCTCCTGTCCAGAAATACAGCATGGACAAAAGTGGTTAACATAACATAGTGGAATGATTCAGTCATGGATATCTGGATTAAAATAGCTGTTTCTATCCCTTATTAGCTGTGTGATTAAGAGCAAATTACTTAATTTTTTTCATCAGTGAAATAAGAATGATAACACTTCCTAGATAGGGTTGTTACAAAGCTTAAAAGAAATAGCTGTATAAAATTCTTAATACAGGACCTAGCATATAGTAGGCACTGCTCAAAAAAGGAGATTTTTATCAGAGTGTGAGTTATTAGTGCTCCTGGGCAGAAACCCAGTTGACTTTATTTTCACCAGATGGTACTTGCTTGGGATACGAACAAGTGCTTGGTTTGGTTCCAGCATAACCTGGTATTTAAAATTTAGACTGGGTGGATTCTAAAATGTCGAATCCAGTTCTAATTAAATCTCAGTCTTTTGCTTTTGATAAAAGGTCATGCCCAGACTGAACCAGATTCGTGTCGCATATCAAGCAGTCTTTAGAATAGCTACGATAGTTGAGTTTCTTTCCTTACAACTAGTCCCCTAGTTGTTATCATTAGTCATATACTTGACAGTAAGACAGAGTGTCACTGAATAGGATATATTTTTTGTAAAATTATATAGCCAGATTAATTTATTGAAACAGGTATTTTAAAATTTAAGATGTTTAATTGAACAGAGGAAAAAATTCTTTTCAGATTTCTGATTAGAAAAAACCTTTATCTGCTTTTCTATGTTTAAATAGATGAACTTTTAAGTATTATTAGGTACTCACAAATGCTTAGTCTCCATAAGACTATCTTTATATATTAAAAATCAGCTTTTCCTTCAATATGTTTTTATTTCAGGTTGAAAGCTTACATTCGTTCTCAGACTGGGGTTCAAATTTTAATGAAGGTCGAATATATGCAGCAAAATTTAGTAAGGTAAATTGCTCCCCTCCCCATTTCTTTAAATATTTTCTAGTTCTGTAATATAATTAAGTAGTTTGATTAGCTCAAGTTATTAAACTCATCTAGCTATCAACAAGACTTTTGCTTTTCAACTTTCAAGTCAGAATTCAAAATAATCACACTTATCGGATAAATTTGGTTGAAAAATCACCCTGGTTAGACTATTTTATTTTCTTTTCTGTCAACTGATATAGGGAAACTAGAATATTTTAGAATACAAGCATTCTTTTAGTTGTTCTATTGTGTTTTACTTTAGTGAGCTTTATAGATATTGCATTATTTGCAAATGGGGGTTTGTGGCAACTCTGCATCAAGGAAGTCTGTCCGCACTATTTTTCCAACAGCACATGTTCAGTTCTAGTCTATGTGTCACAGTTTGGTAATTCTTGGAGTAGTTCAGACTTTTTCATTAGCATTACATCTGTTATGGTGACCTGTGATACAGTAGTAACACTTTAGTGTTACTACTGTAATTGCTTTGGTGCACCATGAACTGTGCCCATAAAAGATGGCAGCCTGAATAAATGTGTGTGTTGTGACTGCTCTACCAACCAGTCATTCACCCATCTCTCTCACCCTCCTCGGGCCTCCCTATTCCTTGAGACACAATAATATTGAAATTAGGTCAATTAATAAGCTCACAGTGGCCTCTGAGTGTTTAAGTGAAAGGAAGAGTCACACATCTCTCACTTTAAATCAAAAGCAGAATGATTAAGCTTAGTGAGGAAGGCGTGTTGAAAGCCTATTTCTCTCCTGCTAGTTAGCCAAGTCATGATTGCAAAAGAAAAATTCTTGAAGGAAATTAAAAGTGCTACTCCAGTGAACACAAGAATGATAAAATAAAAAATAAAAAAAAAGTATAACAGTCTTATTGCTGATAGGGAGCAAGTTTTAGTGGTCTGTATAGAAGATCAAACCAGCCCCAACATTCCCTTAAGCCAAAGCCTAACTCAGAGGTAGGTACTAACTCTCAATTCTGTGAAGACAGAGAGGGGTGAGGGAGCTGCAGAAGAAAAGTTTGAAGCTAGCAGAGGTTGATTCGTTAGGTTTAAGAAAAGAAGCCATCTCTATAACCTAAAAGTGCAAGGTGAAGCAGCAAATGGTGATGTAGAAGCTATGGAAGGTTATTCAGAAGATCTAGCTAAGATAACTGATGAAGGTGGCTATACTAAACAGATTTTCAGTGTAGGCCAAACAGCCTTATATTGAAAGAAGATGACATGTAGGACTTACAGCTAGAAAGGAGAAGTAACTGCCTGGCATAAAAGCTTCAAGGGATGGACTGACTCTCTTCTTAGGGGCTAATGCAGCGGTGACTTAAAGTTGAAGCCAGTGGTCATTACCATTCCAGAGATCCTAGGGCCCTTAAGAATTATGCTAAATTGGGCCTTTGTGGTGGCTCATGCCTGTAATCCCAGCAGTTTGGGAGGCTGAGGTGGGTGAATCACAAGGTCAAGAGATTGAGACCATCCTGACCAATATGGTGAAACCCTGTCTCTACTAAAAATAAAAAAATTAGCTAGGCGTGGTGGCACGTGCCTATAGTCCCAGTTACTCGGAAGGCTGAGGTAGGAGAATCCATTGAACCTGGGAGGCAGAAGTTGCAGTGAGCCGAGACGCACCCCTGCGCTCCAGCCTGGGTGACAGAGTGAGACTCGATCTCAAAAAACAAAAGAATTATGCTAAATCTATTCTGCCTGTGTTCTGCAAATGGAACAACAAAGCCTGATTACAGCACATCTGTTCATGGCATGGTTTACTGAATATTTTAAGTCTACTGCTCAGAAAAAAAGTTTGTTTTCAAAATATTACTGCTTATTGACAGCTTTGATCCTGTTTGGAATTCTAAAGAAGGAAAGTTATAAAATAGAGTGAATAAAGGACCTTAAAGGAAGATGAAGCACGGAGGAGTTGAATGCCTAGAGCGAGGTCACCTGAATTTTATTTAAGCATACTTCTTTGACATATTTTTTGTTTAGATTTTCTCATTTGGCACTATGTTAAAATAAGTCTTAACGTTTTGACTTGCAAGTTTCTGAGTTGTGGTCTCTAGGTATCTGGATTCCTTTCTGTGCAATGGCGTAAAAGCTGTTTCCTCACCTGCTCCCTTTTGGAACATATCATCTTATAGGCATTTCTACTGCTCTTCTCAAAAACCCTGGTCTGCTAGGACAAGCTGAGATTTCCATCCACGTTGGCTCTTCACGGACTTACAGTACACATTTCTAAGTTAAAAAAATAAGTGCTATCTGGGCCCGAGTAATATGTCCTATATTATAAACTTTAAAATACTTAGTATCCCATATTTACCTTTTATTACAAAGAATTCTGATTTCCTTGAATTTTGGAAGAAGAGGATATTTTTGTCAGAATCAAGTTTGACTGGCTTAGGTGAGTAGATACATTGACCCTCAGAGGTGTTCTCTTAGCAGCCTTGTGAGACTGAAGCCATGGTCTCATGGCTTAAAACATGAGTAACATTTAAATGAACTAATTAGATAAAATATGACACATGGCAAGAGAGGAACTGAATTTAGAAGAGGAGACATAATAAAAGGAAGAATTATGTAATGATTGACTCTAGGTAAATTCCAAGGGAACAATGTAAATTGTTTTGTTTAAACGTGAATTGTGTGGAATTGACTTGAAGATTTTGCTAAACAAAACTGAACTTTTTAATCCCCAAAGTGGAGGGAATATAGATTAATAAAGTAAAAAGTAAGTGGTGTTGAGTGTAAGGAATACCTAAAATAGACTGATTTGATATTAAACCTGAGCCTGGCCAGGTGCCCGTGGCTCATGCCTGTGATCCCAACACGTTGGGAGGCTGAGGCAGGCAGATTGCTTGAGCTCAGGAGTTTGAGACCAGCATGAGCAACATGGGAGGACCTCATTTTTTTTTTTCTTTTGAGACGGAGTTTCGCTCTTGTTACCCAGGCTGGAGTGCAATGGCGCAATCTCGGCTCACCACAACCTCCGCCTCCAGGGTTCAAGCAATTCTCCAGCGTCAGCCTCCCAAGTAGCTGGGACTACAGGCATGTGCCACCATGCCCAGCTAATTTTTGTATTTTTAGTAGAGACAGGGTTTCATCATGTTGACCAGGATGGATGGTCTCAATCTCTTGACCTTGTGATCCACCCGCCTTGGCCTCCCAAAGTGCTGGGATTATAGGCATGAGCCACCACGCCTGGCCGGACCTCATCTTTGAAAAAAAAAAAAAAGATAAACTTGAGCCAGTCTGAGGACCATGAAAGTACTTTCTTTCTTTTTTTTTTTTAAAGAAAGAAAAAGAAAGAAAAAATGGGGAGAGAGAACAGAATTCTTGCTCTATTGCCCAGGCTGGAATACAATCTAGGAATAGGTATTAAAAACCTCCTTTATGCCGATAATCGTACTTAACAACAGAGACAGGAAGGAATAAGGGAAGAAAATAACAAACAGCCAACCAATATTTCATTTAAGTCTGTGAAATACCATGCAAATGCTGAAGAGTGATTTACTTCCAATTATATAGTCACTTTCAGAGTAGGTGTAATATGATACTGAGAAAAATGTATGTTCTGGAGACCTGGGATGAAGAATTCTATAGATATTCACTAAGTTTACTTATTCCAGG